>PVQB02000195.1:0-10081 GCA_002980475.2 Fusarium beomiforme
TTGTTCTCTTGCTGCCTTTTCTCGTTCTCTTGCTGCTGTTTCTCGTTCTTTCGTCTCCTTCAGCTCACGCAGGAGTCTTTGGATTTCGTCATTGTGGTCCGTCATTGTGGTCGGTCTTTGTTTGCAAAGTTGAGGGTGTTCGAGAATTACTTTGACGCGGAAGCAAGCTCGGCTCTACGTATCGCCGTTCGGATAAATAGCGGCAACAGTACCATTAATCCGATTGGTGGGGCACATTTCTTGAGCATTCTGGTCAATCACAAGGATCTAAGCCATTTATAGTTAGACACAAGAATCATACTCCAACACCAAAATTCGGCAGGTTTCCTGCTAATAGGACTATAACAGATACAGACGTATTTCTGGCCTAAATAGAGCTTTGACCGATACTAGAATAACAGTGGGCCCGCTAAACACCTGGAGTCTGCGCACAACCCAGAAGATGGAACTGTCTCGTCATCCGCATTTCCTGCCAGACTTACGTCATCGTATGCAGATGTGCTGGACATGATTCAGATGATGAAGCATCTTCTCGGCTCTGTTGGACGAAATGACGGCTTCGTGGTGGAAAGCAAACACGAGACTGGTGTAATTCTTCCCCCTGGGCACCCGTTCCGAGGTTGGCCTGAAGAGATGGGATCACCCCTCCTAGTACGTACAACCTCACCCAATCAAAATAAAAAACGAGGTAGATCAGCCTTTCCTTTCCGGGCCTGACTTGCAGGAGCCCCGTGCTCTGACTTGGTGAACGGGCAAAAGCCGACTGGTCAGCGCTCAGCAACTCGCTTTGCCTGGCGCCACTGGTCCATTTGCTTTGAGTTTGAATGCAGAGGCAGGCAAGTATGGCAGGATTCGATTGGCAGCTGTGCCTCTAGTGGCCGCCCAGTAGAGAAGCTTGCTTAGCTAAGCTCAAATCCAATCAAAGTCTTGCCTGAGGTTCCGTCCTGGCAACGAATGCGGGGAAGTTGGCATCTTTTCGAATTGAATCTGATCAAGAGCATTTCAGACAAAGTAATTACACACTAGCGTGCAACTTAGGTCGAACTCGGTCCCACGAATGGCGGCACGGAGTACACTACGTGACGATTCGTCGTCAGACGTGTCGGACGACAGCGCAGCCCTTGAGAGACCTGAACTTTTATTCACTCGGCTACTCATAGACAGCCACGGAAACGCAAACGCGAAAGATGAAGATGGCTTGACTCTTCTGCAACATGCATCATATAGGGGTGATTACGAACTCGTAAAACTCCTCTGCGAAAAAGGCGCAGACGTCAATGCGAGAGGGAGCGAGGGCATTACAGCATTACATGAAGCAGCGCTCCTGGGGTTTGACACGATTGTACAGTTCCTGCTGGATCACGACGCGCAGATCGATACGCGGAACGATGATGGCGATACGGCGCTGCACCTTGCATCGGCAGCAGGCTGCGCGGCGATTGTGCAGCGACTACTTGAGAAGGGCGCAGACGTGAACGGACGAGGTCACTCCGGCCGTGTCCCTTTGTGGTATGCACTACAAGGAGGTCACGATTTGGTTGAGAGGCTGTTGCTAGAGAAAGGAGCAGACGTGAGCGCACAAGATCAAGCTAGCATGGCATCAGCTCGGAAGCTAGGGGCGGCAGTTAAGCTGCGCAAGGAGGAGAAGAAAGGCTACAGCAAGACATGATTTACCGAGACCATTTCCCCAGCTCCTCGACTTAACCATGCTAGTTTGACATGAGCTTTGGTCGTATTCTAGTCAGCCCAAAATCTTCATCGCCTCTTCCAAGTCTTCCGTTTTCTCTAAGCCACTGAGCCTTTCTTTAGTCTTTAGTCGCGCGAGACTCGCCAGCGATCGCGCTGCAAGAAATCGAATATCCTCGGCCGTTTTCTTGACTCAAGATTTAGGGACATGTAAATTCGATAAAGTCTAGAAAAGGCAGGGTCTTAGCAAAGTAATTTGCAAGGACCCTATTTCAGAGGTCAATTAGATACTCATAGAACCATAGCGTAAAAGATCATAGAGCACCCGGCCATTTTTATGCACCTGTCTGCGTGATGGTTCGGGAAAGAGTCGTTTCCGTGGTCCATTTACAACCCACGCTACGCATGTTTCTGTACGCTCTCGGCCGAAAAAGGTGTGCAATCAGGCTAATGGGTCTAATCTTGACAAAGAATCCACTTCTCAGGAGGTAGTAGAAGCCCAGACTATGTAGAATACAAGACTTTGTATGCTTGACTGGAGAAGCGTTGTTGTGAAGAGCAGATTCCCTGTTAGTGCTTGACAACGCATAAAACCAAGACTCTGCCTTTGTTCGAGGCAACATTCAACCAATCCTGATACATGATCAAGCTAATTGTGCGAGAAACTTCAACTGGTTAAGATTGCAATCTTAGTCTTATGGAGATTTCTACAGTACACTATAGACAATCTGTACTGTCAAGCTCGTTTTGAGGTGACTGTGAACCGATATCACTTATCTTCGTCGGAGTATTGAAAGGAACGCGCAGATAGTGCACTCGATGGCTACGCAGCGGTTGGAACAGCAGCAAGCACAGCTCCAACAGTTGTTGCAGCAAAACCTACAGCAACAGCGAAAGCAGCAGCTGTTGCGACAATTGCTGACCCCACAGCAGCTACAACAGATACAGCAATTACATCAGAGCCAGCAGCAGCAACTTCAACAGTTGCATCAGCAACAACAACAAGCAGCACAGATTTCACAACAACAGCAGCACCAGCATCATCTCCAGCAACTACGAAATTTGCAGTACCAGCACCAACAACAACAAGCGTTTCATAAACAACAACAGCATCAGCAACAGCAGCGGCAACTGCACCAGCAGCAGCAGCAGCAACTACAGCTAGAGAAACAGTTGCTACATCCGCTGCTGCCACCGCATCGGGTGAAACAACTACCGCCACGGCAACAACAAGAGCTGCAGCAGCTGTTTGTTACATTACATGAATTAGAACAACGACGACAGTTCGAACAGCAGCGACAGCTTGAGCAACAGCGGCAGCTTGAACAGCGACAGCTTGAACAGCAGCGACAACTCAAGCGGCAATTAGGAACACAGGATTCAATCCAGGTTCAAACTGATGGCTCCCCTTCAAAATCAATGAAGAGCGTGCCCATATATAAAGCGAGCATTGTAGAACCTTCTTGGCCAAGCCAGGAAAAGCCCAAAACTGACCATACTGTCAACGGCGATACTATTCAGAGGATCAAGAAGTGTTTGAATCGAGCCAATCATCCAGCCACCCTCGAATCCGAAGCCAAAGCAGCTCTCCATGTGGCGTCTCGGCTGATGGCCCAGCATAACGTCACTCAAGCTGAAGTCCTTGCGGACGAGTCTCAATCCGGTAGGCTGCAGTTTGCTGGACAAAGCGTTGTCGCACTTCGGCGTTCCGACGGGGACTGTCATAAACGTATCAGAGTCGAAGGCTACATGGACTATCTGACAGAGGCAATTCAAACGTTCTTCAATTGCAAGTCGTATAGTACACGCGAGTATGGGGCCATGAACTATACGTTCTACGGGTTGGCCGATAACACGGTCGCTGCTGCAAGTGCCTTCGAGATGGTTTTCAACCTCGCGAGCTCTTGGGCCTTGAAATATCGAGGTCGGGATAGGACCAGCTATCTTCTCGGTATCTGTCAGACTTTAAGACAAACGGCAAAGAAAGAAGCAGCCGATGAAGTCGAGAGAGCGAAGAAAGCAGAGCAAGATGCTAGCGTATCTGAGACGTCTCTTGAAACAGAGAAGCGAGAAAATCCCACCATGTCGCAATTGGCTGATGATACGAACGGGGCTCCATCATCTCGACAGGACGCAAGGTCCATATCATCTACAGATCCAGGTAATGATGCTCCCGTTAATGCAGCTTCAGAGGATGGAGACCTGGGTATAGCCGAAGACCCTGTGGCTATCCCACTTGATAAGGATGATGTGATGGACGATGAAAGCGACGAGGAAATGAACGATTGTGTTGAGCCCGATTTCAGCACAGATCCCAGCGACAGCATAGACCCATTGGTGGATATTGACAAGGAGATTCACCGACTTGCTGGCAAGACAGAGCATCAAGCGCGTGGACGAGATGATGAATATACACGTGCACCGCAACCTAATGATGGAAGTCAGTGGAAGTCTCATATGCAGCTCGCTATCTTTCGAAAAACGGCTGATGGTATCGCGGACGACTATCTCAAAAGTCGAGGTGTGAAGCTTGTTTCAGACAGGGCACGAAGTGGTCGTGCGCATAACATGGCTGCATTTCGCCAGGGCTCACAGGATAGCAAGAAGATCGATGTCCGGAGAAAGATGCTTATCTCGTGACGCAATGACTTGGGGTTGGAATCTGTATGGGTTACTTTAGTCCTACTTTAGTCATAAGAAGAATGACGAGGCTAAGATTATGATAGCGAGCCTATGGTCTTGAATCTTCCTTGCTGTTGCGATGATTCGCGTCACAGCGGCTAGTTGTCGAGTTCCGATTGTTAGAAGTCTACAGGGCCACGATAATGGTACATTGGCTACCCGCTTCATCTAACGGCATTTTCTTACAGTATGGCCGGATGAGAACCACGCCCCCTCAAGGAGATGTGCCTATATGAACAGCTATACGGATTGACTCGTTCAAGGCTCGATCGCATTGAAGAAAATTGACGTCGAACTTAAACAGACTGTTCTCTTCATTGCTGAAAAGACTTTGCAGATCACTAACAGAACAAAACATTCAGATGCCGCTTATACCAGATTCCATGAAAGGACTGGTCTGCCCCATGCACTTGATCAACTCGTCCCACAGGCGGTTCGGCTCCGTACTGAGGCCATTAAAACGATCCAGGTACAGCAGTGCTTCCTACGTATCCGGAGGAAACCCTAGCTTATATCCGACGCCGGGAGTGGCACATCCTTCGATATAGCCCAGATTGATTTGGACCAAATTGTGAGCTGAATTCAGATTTGAAAGAACAAGCTCCATCTCAGTTGCCTTGTGAGACATGGAAAGACTGAGGTCAAGAATGTCTCGACCTATCTCGGCATTCCGCCCGAAACGATGAGACAGAGTCTGTAGGCCAGTGTTGAAGTACTTGAGATCATCTACAAAGGCCTGTGCTCGCTGTCGTTCCTGATCGAAGCCGGCATGACGGATAAATGCGGAAGAGACCTCTGTGCAGAAACTATCGCCATTACCGGTAGCTGATATTCGCTCGCTCATGTTACGTACGATTATAAAATACAGCAGCAATGAGATGTCATTATGCATATACTCTTCTTCTTTTCCAAGAGGCATTTTACGGCGTTCGGATCCGCTTCTAGATAGGCAGAGGTAAAATACAGCACATCATGAAAGACAGAACCTCCAAGTTGTTTCGCTATAGACTCTGAAAATGAGCCAAAAAGGTTTTGGACTTTTATGACAGAACAATGAAGAGCAAGCGAGCTAAAATATATTCTTCATTCGTAGCCACGGCGAAACAAGCTCCAGCCAGAGGCTTAAAAACATTCAATGAACAGATTGCCTGACTTCGTTGGCTCATAATTGTAAACAAAAAAGCTGTGAGCTAGCTCCTTGTTCGCAATTCTGTATGTTAATATCTCAAGGAAAAGAATTATCATTTGGACAATTTTGGATTCTTCCCAGTTGCATAGCCAGTACTACGTCATTCTGTCGGAAAATATTGCGTGTTTGATTAGCGTAGCCGGATTCATCATCGTCCCGATCAAAGCCGAAATCGGCTATTACATAAAACCAAACTGTCTTGAGAATTTTGTGGCATTGGTTGCGGAGCCTATGTCAAGCTATCTCGTAAGCAGTCGTTGGCCTTCAATCGGACTGGTATTCCCGTTCACTGCCACATGTCGTAGCTGCACACTGCAATGCTCTTCCTACCGGAAAGTCTGCTACCGAGCAAGACGATTAGTTGTGGAAAGATCCGGGCGGCCGAATATGGCCGATTCGTCATATTGGCCAAGCTGTATCGGCATTACAGGACGTGCAAGTCCAAAATTAGACTGTCATGGATTATATGTGGAAGCGAGAAAGGTAATCTTCTACGCCTAAAATGTCCGTATCAATGCAATTCTTCCTCTTGATCTACGCCAACTGCGAATCCGCCCTGAGTGCCAAACATGGATCATGACCCAATGGTACCGCCTAATGTACAGTACATGATAAGCATGCGACGCATCCAAGTACTGTTGAACAGTTGCTGGGGTGTTACTTACAAGCAGAGATACACTAAGATTACGCGCCGAATTGGCGGTCCTTTGAAGGGGCAGATTTTGACACAACACAACATGAATACACGAGTTCGCATCAATGAACCGATTATACATAGTGTCTCACAGGAGACTCACATTATCCCTCAATTGAAATACTCCTTCTAAGGGTTTCTGTACAACGGCGCCGCGAACGGAATGAACAATATACCTTCAGTTGGAACAAAGTGGCTCGCGAGACATTGAGTGCCGCCGTTTGCCTATGGATCTTTCTCTCGATCAGCTGCGTGCTGAAAAGCGCAATGCGCTCAAGATTGATCATGAAGACAAGTTAGCGCTAGAAACGGTGAATCGTTTTCAGATTGGGACCAAACGGGGCAGAGTCTGCAGAGAATGCCAAGAATTCCCTTGCCCAGATAGATCAAGTAGGTTTAGACACCTTAAAGTAAGTCCATTACCCTTGGCACCTCCAGCATCTACAACCCAAAACCGTGCATCTTTGCTCTCTCAATCACTTTTTGATGGCAGCTATGAAGGCCGATTAGACTCACAGCTGCACTTGCTGCCAATTTGACCTGCAAAAAGCATTCTACTTGAGCAGCAGGCCAATATCGGGTGCCAAGTAAAAGCTTTTACGGGAGAATTAACATGCAGCTGATCATCGCGATCACCTTGGGCGGAAGCAACCTTGCTAACAAGAGCATAGGAGCTTGGTAAGTATAAAAACACGCTTGAGCTTACCGGTAATTAATGAAGACCAAGAATACATCATTATCTTTGGATCACGCTGCTACCTATTTCGAAATTTCAATTCCAGCTCCAGACAATTTTTTGAAACCTAATATCGAAGAGCCACGCCATGAGCTACGCCGACCCATATCTTGTCGAATTGTGAGGTGTTTGGATCTTCCTGGGTGGGTTTTTGCAGGACGGAAATAGACTCTCCTAGTAATTCCATAGATTTCTCGATAGCGAGAGTCTAAAAACGAATGAGTTTTCCCAGATTCTGCGTCAGAAATGCTTCTAGACTCAAGGCAGAATGGGTCCTTTGTGGCTAGACGAAACAGTCAGAACCAGGTGCTTTTGACATATTAGTGTCTGATATTCAATGTACATATGACCTCAATACGTAATAACCTGGAAAATGAATCATGTCATAGCATCATTGGATTTTGGTGTAACACCAATGTAAGCACCTGGCTCTTTGATTTCATGTGCTTGCAACAGCTCCTTAGGGGGCTGGGGGGTCCCGGTGTTAGTAAGGGGAGGCATTATGGGTAGTTGACTATTAGAGATGCCTGGGAATGACCCATAAGCACTTGAACATTATTGACCGATCTCCGAGTCTGCTTACGGTTTAGCCGGTCATCATGGTACATAGCAGACACATTATTCCGTTGAAAAGGCAACCTCCTTCAGAGCCAATTCAATTGCAGAGACAGATATGAACCCAAGATTCTTGCTTTTGTTGCCCCGTTGTAATCATAAGACGTTGCTACAAGGGTCTGACCATGCCAGGACTGTGCGCCTGTCTCACGGTAACCAGGGACGGCAGACTAGTATTCCCCACTTGGCGTAATTTTGTCACACCAATGATTACCTCCTCAGGAATCAATTTCGAGGCGCACAGCGGCTGCCGGATTTTCAAGTGGCTGCCCAGCGCCCCCTGGAACAAGCGTCGGGATGGTTTGCAGCAACCTATAAATTCTCATATCTTCCCATGCTTTGATTCACCACTCGCCTCCTCAAATACTTGCACCTTGTTACGGCGTCTGAGCCTTTCGCCACGACGCGATCCGGTGTGACGCGAAGCTCACTAAACAACAAGTGAAATGCTGAATTGCAGCATAGAACGTCACGAACCGGCGCAAGAAACAACCCGGGCCAGCTAGAGACTTCAACTAAGCCAAGTCTCTCAACCACGATGGCAATTACCAGAAGCTCTGGGAAACCCTCATCTAGATTGTCTTTGACGAAGGTCAAACTTCACTATATTCACGAGGGCCCGTCCGCCAATTTGGTCAGTTCCACCTCGACCGAGCTGGGACAACAGCAACAATGTTGTCGTTTTGATCATTCCGAGAGTCGCAGAAGATCCGAACGAATAGTAGCCCTCACATCCGCAAGAGCTAGACCTACTCGATCATCTGGGAAGCTACAGGCCATACCGACAAACTCTGTTGTTGATCCGAGCCAAGCCAGATCACGTCGCGTTCAAAAATCCCATCTATCCCAGCGCCCCAAGCGATCACGCAAGCCTAGCTCCAACCACCTGACCAAACATCCCATGATGGGTCTCAAAGGCCTAAACGCAGCAATCGTACGGTACGCCAACGAAATTCTTGACAGATTAGAAGTTTTGGATATCCTCGCTAGAAAGTCGTCGTACGAAAGTAGGCGCAAAGCTGCTCTTGCCATCGCAGCCACTCAGACTTTCAACCGTTATACTAAGCATTTTGGAAATATGGCGGCAGATGATAGGCCAAAGCTCTACGAACACGGAATTATTCAGCGGCTGAATGAGATTGTACTTAGTAGAACAGAGGGGAGGAGGTCACTGGGATGCGCGCTGGTATGATGGTTCGCTACGTTGGGTGCTGAATCACGTAGTCTGATGAACTTACGTACTAAATGCGATTCGTGTGTTGTCGGAAAGCCAGCCCGCAGTGGGCAATTGCGCATCTTGCCTCTCCAGGGTCATCTCCTACCGCCACGAGACTAGAGCGAGCCTGAAGTTCTGTCTGTGCCGAGCCCAGAAACTTTTGACTTCTACAATATCGAGAACACCTATTTGAGGTACCGTATAAGTTAAGTTAAAGAGCATTCCTTTGAACAGCGGTCGAATACTCGAACCAGAGGTCGGGTATCCGCCAATCTTTCTTCTCAACAACGAAGAGAAAACATAGTAGGGGACGGAAGATACAAAAAGAATACAGTAAGCGGAAAAGATGACGCAGGGAACAGTATTAAAAAAAAGCATGTTCAAAAGTCCACCTTTACGTGTATACCTGAAGCAATGCGGGTCTTCATCACATAGAACGCTTGATTAGCTACCACGATTAGCTGCCACAGTTATTACGGACTGACACTTATCCTCCTCACGAGAGGTTCGCTGTCACATAGGCTCGTTGGCGTAAAGCAAATGAATTAAGGTAAGGAGCTTACGAATTCTTCATGTTGCCCGGCGCAGGGCGGGAATGTTTTCAGAGCCTTCGAGCAGTTACTTGAGAATCATAGTGCTAGGTGAACCAGCGGCCATTAATGGGCAATAGTCATAAATCCCTAACAATTGTCTTCTTACCACCAGCTTCTATAAATATATATGCATTCCATGCTATACTGAGAATTATAGCAACTCAACGCGGGCAAAGATTGGTCGTACCCTGTCTGGTGTTCTGGTTTAAGCTTTGACCCTTTGTTCCTCTGCTACAAATGCGCCTTATCTTTGTATTAGTCGTTCTGCTAAGAATCTCATTCGCAACTGTTCCATCCCCACATAGACGTTCCTTCACGCCAGAAGGGTTCATCAAGGTCGACCCAGGAGGGCTCGAGGGCATTGAACTCACCACCGACAATATGCTCTCTGAAGCGCTCACCAACACGTCAAGTCCTGTTCTAACAAGCCGTGGCTTAGACTCGCGTGCTTTACCGATAAGACTCGTTAATAATTTCGATAAAAGCAGTGTAAAAGCCTATATAACCGGTTTGGACTCCACCGGCAAGGTCTTTTTCGCCCTCCATGATGGCAAGCTCATTTATCCTGATGCTAGAGGCTCTCGCCTACCTGTCAAGGTCACAAAGGAGGTTGCCATCTCTCTACCTGCGAAGGGTGAATCGATAAGAATTACACTTCCCTCCTTTATTC
>PVQB02000197.1:0-106692 GCA_002980475.2 Fusarium beomiforme
AAAAAAAAAAAAAAAAATAGTGCCCCATGATGTTATGCCAATAAATAAATACGAAAAATGGCTACTGGAAAGATCCGAGATGGTGTGCAGACTAGATACTTTAGGTATGAAGCGCGCTTGCGCTTATGCCGCTATTCGCCAGTGTGAGGTCGAGACTGCTTGGGGAGATCAAAAAACTTAGGATGCCAGTCCTAAATGATAAACGTGCTTAGAATAAGCTTCAAATACTTTAGGTTGCCTTTGATTACTTTATTTTTATCACCTAATTTAAGGCCCGAAGCATAGGTATAGTCATCAGATGTTTATAGAGGCAGATGATGGTGGGTGTGGCTTGACGAATGATCTGGATTTCGCGAGCATCATCACGAGCCCGAAGCTCGAGTTCTGCATGTTTCAAATTCAAGGACCCTTGATAATCATGTCCCATTTTAATGCAATAGCTAAACCTGAACGCCGCCAAAGCCCTCATCCAGCCGTTGGTTCTCCGGCTAGATTTTCTGGTATAAATACATCCAGACTTGTACTTGTTCTAACACACCGTCTCCGCGGACCCTTGCTCTTTCTTGATCTTTGGGGCCTTTCCTATACAGACATCACTGCCGCGTGATCGAACCTTTTCCACCTAGTATTTGGTTCCACCCTTGACCCAGAAAGCCTGCTTACCATACTCCTTCTGCACGTACTTGACGAGCGACGCGTAGCTCTCGCCAAACGCCTCGCCATCATCCTCACCATCCTTGTCAGACTTGTCCTTTGACTTCTTGCCCTCAGCCTTCTCCATGATCATGACAACGGATGTAGGACGCTTCGTCTTAGCGGCAGCGCCGAGCTCAGCGCGCGACGTGACGAAGATGAAGGGCACATTGTGGTCCTCGCACAGCACAGGGAGGTGAGAGATGACGTCCATGGGAGAAATGTCGCCGGCAATGATGACGACGCCGGGGAAAGAGGTGTAGCCGGGAGCGGAAGGGGGAGACTTTCGTAGAGTCTTGACAACCTCCTTGACACCGCGCTTCAGGGTATTGTTCTTGGCGGCTGTGAAATATTAGCAATTTGTCCACATCATATCGTTTTCTGTAGTCGCATACCCTTTCGGATGGTCTTGTAGACCTTCTTCATGCCCTTCTCGTCCGCTACGGGAACGGCGAAAGGAACGACGGTGCGCTCAAGAGGCAGCTCGGCAGCCTTCTCCTCCTCCGCATCAGAGTCCTCGTCCACGTTGGCAGCAGCGGCGGCAGCAACGGGGGCATCCTGCTGGAGCTTCTCCTCAAGAGCAGCAGCTAGCTTCTCCTTCTTGTCCTTCTTATCTTTCTTATCCTTCTTGGACTTTGAGACGCCGGACTCGTCGCTTCTCTTCTTCTCCTTCTTCTCCTTCTTATCGGGCTTCTCGGCGGCCATTGCTGCGGTTCTCTCGAGGAAGCTTCGTCGAAGTTATTACTTGTATTTTCTCTGGTATCGCACGGAGATTATGAGTGCGAATTGAAGGTGCCGCGGCAAAGTTGGTGGTCGCAAAGTTACCGTGTTTTCTTTAAGCACTCCACTGACCTCGAAATTTTCCAACTTTTTTTTTCTTCGAAGAGCTACCTCGATAAGTTTCGGCGTTACGTGCCGCCGGCTCCGCACGACTTTTTTCTTCTTCTTTTTTAGCTCACGTGATCTGATCAAGAGCCAGCCCAATCACGCTCTCGGTAATGACTATTACCAGTGGATATGAAGAGATTCGGATCATGAGAGAGATATGGCATTGATGAGATCACTACCGAAGGGAAACTTCCATGGAAATGCTTGGGACGAATTAGATCAAAATAGAAAAGAAATAGTGTGACTGCTGTCTATTGCACCTCCTGATCTAGGTATTGATGATGTACAATGAGTCCAGAGGACCTACTCCAACACATCCGCCATGGTTTTGCTCCAATAATTTAACTAATTTACTCCTCTTCATCACCGAACTCGGCACGGCCTGCCTTGGAGTTAAGGTACTCGCTTCTGTATACGGACTTAGTAATTTGCTGGTCGTTGAATGATGCATATGGACCTACCGCTCGACGGCCCAGTTCATGATGTAGTAACCGCCAATCATGGGAGGAAGCCAGTAGAAAATTTGGCCCTTGGTTCGGCGGAAAGTGTTGAAGATAGCGTCGTGGAAGGCTCCAGCCCAAGGGTTCTGTCGGTTGGCGGACAGACCATAAGTAACGATACCACGTTGCTTCTCACCACCTGATACCGAGTTAGTCTCCAGTTTCGTTGACGTCGTTGATGTATCCCCAGGAATAGCCAGTCAATGAAATTCGTGACCCATTATGCGCACGCATCGAGTTGTGGTGTTGTATCGACCCAATTGCTTCCCCCTCGTGCACCGTCATTAATCCGTTGGTCCGTCGCGTTCATCGATCCAGTTTCCTCGTTCGCACATCATGGTAGCAATCACTTACCGAAGTGGCCCCAGTTACCCAGATAGCTATCAAAATTCCGTCAGCATTCAATTCCGCATCCATTGGGAGATTTGAGAGCCTGGTGTTACTCGTTCGGCCATCATCCATTGGAAAAGCCGCACGCAATAGTACCATCAATTGCCCTCGTTCAATCGCAATTCACATACTGTCCGTTCTTGGGATCGGCAGCGCCGCTGCGGAGCATCTGAGTCGGTCTCATTTTGGCAGATTTAGCACGAAAAGTCGAAGTCTCTCGTGTGTGGTTTTTGGAGTCGTCGGTTTGGAGGCGAAAGGCAGAAAAGGGCCACTTGAGGATTTCTCGGGTTGGAAAGGAAAGCGCAGACGCAGGCTCTCCCCATCAGCCGAGCTTTCCCGAAGCAGCTTAGCTTCGAAGTACAAACCCCCACCCGAAGGAGCCTCACAGCCAACCAACGAATCGCACTGGGAATTTGTCCAAAGGTGGACTAAGAGAGAGCTTCAAATCATCATCGCCGTCCGTTGACTCCGAAAAGCTTCAGCTGCGACTCTGTTCCCATCGTTTGTTGGGCTCTACGACCACCATTTTTGACTGACGTCTTGAATCGATAACCCACGCAAGACTTTGATCCCATCACATTAAAATGGCGGCCGCTGCGAGAGCCCTCAACTTCATGTACCGCATGGCGGTCCCCGCTTCAGCTGTCTTCTTCGTAGGCAGCCAGTCTATATACGACGTCAAGGGAGGAACTCGGGCTGTCATCTTTGACAGATTGTCTGGTGTTAAGGAGACAGTTGTCAATGAGGGAACCCATTTCCTTATTCCCTGGCTGCAGAAGAGTATCATCTTTGATGTCCGTACCAAGCCCAGGAATATTGCAACAACCACAGGCAGCAAGGACTTGCAGATGGTTAGCTTGACACTGAGAGTGCTGCACCGACCAATTGTCAAGGCTCTCCCCAAGATTTACCAGGTAAGAGCCCAGAGAAAACTATAATTCTGATCATATGACTGATCATTATAGAACCTCGGTGCCGACTACGATGAGCGAGTCCTCCCCTCTATTGGTAACGAAGTCTTGAAGGCCATCGTCGCCCAGTTCGACGCCGCAGAGCTCATCACCCAGCGAGAGGCTGTCTCTGAGCGCATCCGAAACGACCTTACCCTCCGTGCTTCCGAGTTCAACATCGCTCTTGAGGATGTTTCCATCACTCACATGACCTTCGGTCGTGAGTTCACAAAGGCTGTCGAGCAGAAGCAGATTGCCCAGCAAGACGCTGAGCGGGCACGTTTCATCGTTGAGCGTGCTGAGCAGGAGCGTCAAGCCAACGTCATCCGCGCTGAGGGTGAGTCTGAGTCTGCCGAAGCCATCAGCAAGGCCATTCAGAAGGCTGGTGACGGCCTCATCCAGATCCGAAAGATCGAGGCCAGTCGTGAGATTGCCGCTACTCTTTCATCAAACCCCAACGTTGCCTACCTACCTGGCGGAAGCGGAAAGCAGGGTGGCCAGTACCTGTTGTCAGTGGGCAGGGCTTAAAATGGACTTGTATGATGTTTAGGGTGTCGAGGAAATGACTGGGAAATCCCCGCTTATCGTTGGTGACGAACGTGTTTTTTCATAAGCGCCAACTATGTATTTCTAGAACGAGACCGGATGGGAATATCAACCCTATCTCGCAATGTATAATCGCCGGTGGCTTCACGACTTCTCCCATTCCAAATGACATTAACTAAGCTGAACCCGTGATAAAGTCCCTAAATGCACAAGATCTATGCTGCCTGATGCTCTCCTATGACATAAGATCCCAATCCAATCTTGGATATAATACCTAAACCCATAAACTACGCCTCAATAAACGCTTCCGTCAATCCAGCAGCTTTCCCAGGAGCAACAAATTCACCATCTACCAGTTTCCAACCCTCTCTCTGCATATCCATCCACTCATTTCTGATCTTGAGACGAACAAGATCTCCTGCTGCTTTTGCATCTTCAGCAGAGTCGTGGCCCAACATCTTGGGACCAGTCTCCTGTTGAATCTTGCGGCCAAGATGAACGTCCATGAGCATCTTCAGGCTATACCGATAGGGTAGGCCGCCTTTGTGGGGGAAGAGTAAAACGGTGTCGATCAGTGTGGGATGCACAATACGAACTGAGTTGAGATCGTTCTCTAAACCGTGGCCGATCAGCGGTGTAGTTGGAGAGATAAGTCGAAATAATAAATCCCGAGCGACTTCGGGAGATGAAACGATCTTGAGATTTTTCTTCTTGGGTTTTAGCTCGCCATCTTCACTCACATCGTCGTCGCTACTCTTAGTTGCCTCCGTTGAGGTGCTAGCGGTCCATGATTCAGCTTTAGCGAGGTCGTCTGGCCAGACACCGGAGTATCGTGAGTTGAGATCCAGTATTTCTCCTAGCGGCCGAACTAGCACATCAAGTAGTTCCTCGCCTGTTGGCCATGATGTTGCAGTTAGACGGATAAGTTCCATGCCAAACACTGTATAACCCATCTCGCAGTCAAAGGCCACTGCCCTATCCGTAGGCGCGAGAGGGTTCTCAGGGGTCTCTGCAAAGTTAAGCACAGAGGCAAGTCTCTTTGGATCTGAGGTCTTGAATACGTGGTAATCTCGAGTGAAGCACCCAACAGAGTCTCCAACATCTTGACCACAACACTGATATCTTTTCGGCTGCCTCGTGTTGTCACCCGGAGCCTTGGGAGCAATGAAGGTCTTGCCCCAGTGAAAAGTGCAGGTTCCCCCAGAGGTGAGTGCACCGTCTTCTTCGCGTCTGCCAGGGAACACCTGGAAACGCTGTTGACAACGGTCACATTTCTCCCACCCTGCGGCTGTTGCTACGCCCTGTCTCGCTTTCTCAATGTCTTCCTCGGAAGGCACTCTAGCAACATATCCATGGTTTGCTAGCTTGTCGATAGGAGTTAGAATTCGCTTTGTGAGCTCGACTTCTTGAGCAGGGGTCAAGCCAGTCTTGATTTCCGTGGGCTTTTCAAATGGATCTTTTCCAGATGCCTCAAGTTCCTTCTTCTTTCTTTCCTCCTCTCGTTCAGTCTTCCACTGATCAACCTTCATACGTTTGTATTGCATGACTTTGTTTTTCATAACGTTAGAGTAGACTGAAGTTTTGTGAACAGCAACGTATTCCTCTTCGTCTAGTGTTCGGACGATAAGTTCTTGCTCTGATAGTAAGAGTTTCGTCTCGTCCTTATTGACGATATTTTTGAGTTCTTTGTTTAGCCGGGTAAATTCTTGGTGAAGCATTTTGACAAGTCTGAGACGGATATCATGGGCAGCAGGTAAACGTTTAAGGAGTCTCGGATTCAGAGTCTCAGCCTTCTTGGGTTTTGCTGGTACAAATTTTCGAGCAGAAGAAGGATGTGATTCACTATTAGAATGGCTCGTTTTTGCGACTTTTGGAGAAGCTTTGGGAGTGTCATGCTGATTGTCGATTTTCCGCTTCAGTGGTGGAGGAGAGACTGGCCGAGCAGCTGTTTCAAGCTTCTTGGCTACTGATTTTGGAATATCATCCGTTGAGCCCCCACGAGATGTTCCAGAAGAGCTGTGTCCGACATCCTGGGGCGTTTTAGGTGATGGAGGCGGATGAAAGGGGTCTGTCCTCACGCGCTTGCGTGGTACATCCTGGTTTGCTGCTGTGGTCTCATTACTTGTGTCATCTAATGAGAGTCCTTGTGATAGTGGTTCTGGTGGTTGGTATTTCTCCTTTGGATGGTTGAATGGGCAGAGACTTGCTGCACAGTCGTCACCCTTGGGACAGGGAATGTGTTTAAATAAACTCATGACGACACCTTAAAGTCACACTGACGGCTTCCTAGGAAGAGCTCTGTACCAGTGTCAGTGGTCATGCGAACTTTGAATGATACCAATGAGGCTTGTGAGTGTGGATGGATGAATTGAGGTTCGAGGTTGAAGCCAGGTTTAGGGTGGTTGTGCTTTGTGAGACGAAGCAATAGGAGGTTATCCACTGCAGCGAGTTGAGTTGCTGTGGAGAGGTTGAAGGAGCCCGTGCTGATATCCAACACACGTGAGCTTGCAAGGTTAGAGGAACAAAGAGAGTAAAGTATTAGAACTCGTATTGATGCACTTGAAATTGTATTAATTGAAGCACTTAATATCAAAATAAGGCTGAGTAGCGATAGAGCTGGAGCTAGCCTACCTGTAATATCTAAGCCTTCAGTTCTAGAGCGGCTGTTCACATCATGGGACCCACTCTTAGCATTGACACTCTAGTGAACTCCGCCATGATTTTACAGAGGCTCATGAGTTATGATGATGTCAGACTTTTGGCATCTCTTTGTATCAAGTTCGATCAAAGGGGGTAACCTTTTCTCAGCAATATCTACTAGCCATGTTATCATGAGAGTACCTAAGGGAGCCCTGACAGTGTGTGTACTATTATGATCACAGACTATGACGGGACTGGTTCTCTTTATACGATAATCACGACCAACTTGCTATAAGTGCTGGTACACTGCCTAGGCTCGCACTCGGTTTCGCACCCCTTTGTAGGCGTCATGATAGGAATTCAGCTCGCACAAATCTAGAATCAATCTGCGATGGTGTGGGAGCGCGTCACTTTTCGGAATCGATTAAACAGATGAAATAAGATCTCTAGACTGATTAGTCCGTTAATCTAAACCAAAGCCAGCTATTGGCAATAGTCGGCATTCGCATCTATCCGAGATATCTCTTATGATGTGGTAAGTCCGCAACTATAAAGACTGGCGACCTCTTCTATTTTAGCATCAAGCACCACGTCGTCAACTCAGCCTCACGGGATTAATATTCGTTAAACACCGTTCCCAGCAACCACATTGTATTCCTAAAACGGCATATGCTGTCGCGTGTTCGGTCGACGTCGATAGTTGTCAGCAATATTTTGGTGGGGACTTTAACGGCTTAACTCCGCGCTGCCTCCGTATTTCTGCAGCTCAGCGGACTTCAGACAACCCGACTTTACGCAATCCGAAACTCCGTTGGGGGCTGCATCTCCTGAGAAGCCTCAACTAATTTATTCTTAAAAGACTGGCAATTTTCTGCCTCAGTCTCTTTCTTAGCCATTTCAATATCATCGCTCATTTTCATCATGTCCAAACCTGTCGCTCTTGAAGACATTACTGGCGGAAGCGCAAAGGCTACTCACCTTTGTGTTTTAGTCCACGGTGTAAGCATCATCCCCTGACGATCAATCCTACGTCACCCAGCGCTGACCATTGAGTAGCTTTGGGGAAACCCAAGTCATATGCGTAACGTCGCTAAGGCTTTGCGCGATGAATATTCCGAAGACGAACTATATATCCTGCTTGCAGAGAAGAACACCGGTAGCTTCACATACGATGGCATCGAGCTTGGTGGCGAGCGCGTTTGCGCAGAGATAGAGGAGAAACTGCGCAACATTGAAGACCAAGGAGGCAAGATCACGAAGTTGAGCATTGCAGGATATTCGCTTGGTGGTCTGGTTTCGCGATATGCGGTTGGTCTGCTGGATGCGAAGGGCGTTCTCGATGGCCTTGAGTGCATGGTAAGTCGTATAATAGGGGATGGCCACCAGAAGAGCTAACAATCCTGTCAGAACTTTGCCACATTTGCCTCCCCCCATCTTGGGGTAAGGACACCACTCAAGGGGTGGTACAACACCGTCTGGAACGTCCTCGGCGCTCGAACACTATCAATGTCTGGACGCCAACTCTTCACCATCGATAAATTCCGCGATACCAATCGACCTCTTCTCGCAGTGCTCGCTGATCCTGATTCTATCTTCATGTCTGGACTCAAGAAATTCAAGCGCCGCACACTATACACGAATATTGTCAATGACCGTAGTGTTGTACATTACACATCTGCCATTACCAAACACGATCCATATACGGACATCGACAACCTCAAACTCAACTATCTCAAAGGATACGACGGTGTAATCCTTGACCCTGATCATCCTATTGCACCTCGACCCAAGATCCACCAAGATACGCTATTTACAGACTATGAAGCTCTCAAGAAGTGGATCAAGAGTATACCCTTCATGGTGACGGTCGGAGTTATAATTCCGGTGGGAGTCGTCGTCTTCCTCGCCAACTCTGCAGTCCAAACAGTTCGTAGTGCAAATCGTATCAAGGCGCACGAGTCAGGAGAGGCTGGATTTAAGACTGAGGAATATCGCATGCCCCTACGGATCAAGGAGATTCGAGAAGAAGTCGAGCAGGCCTACGAGGCTCTTAACAGCTCGCAGAACCAACAATATTTGGCAGCGTCAGATTCAGAAGACGACCTAGCTTATGATGCTGAGGATCGCAAGTTGCTCAAGAAGGAGCGCAGAATGTCAACGCCAGGACAGCCTACACTTGCGCTGACTCCTGATCAGTTTGAGATGATTGAAAACTTGGATGCAGCCGGTTGGCGCAAGTTTCCTGTTCACATTCAGAAGCATCGACATAGCCATGCGGCTATTGTGGTACGCATGGATAAGGAGAGTTTCGCGGATGGCTGGGTTGTTTTGAAGCACTTTGCTGGAAGTGAATTTCTCATTTAAGGATTGTTTTATAGCTATGATGGATTTTAATGGGTTCGTGTGATATGCATTTGCAAGGTGTTGGGAATATCTTTAAGACGGCTAGGATACCTGGATAGAATTGGAGTTTATTGCAAAAATGCCTTTTATTAGACGCAGGCAGGGAAATACCGGACAGATATTAGCGAGTTTTCAAGGATACCTATTAATTTATGAGAATAACGATAATTTATTTATTTCATCAAATTGTCCTCTATAATGGCAAACGCGAACGCTTCAGTTAACAAGTAACATACATCTTATATGTCATTGTGCAGAATAAGTAGCATTGATTCGTCATATTCCTATAGCGTGGCATCGTGAGCTTAGAAACTGTCGTCATCTCACCAAGTTTTGGTGTTGCAATCTGATGACGCTGTGATACAGCATCACGTGTTAAATCGCCACATTCTCTCCCCAGATCAACCGACCCCTCATCACGGCCCAATCGGAAAGTTGTAAGTCGCCCAGAGTTTGGTGATCAAGGAGCTCGTAATTGGCTAAAACGACCTCAATCATCCGATTGCTCGTGCTTTTGCCTCCACTTTCTTCAGTTCCTCTCCTCTTTTTCTTTTTCCACAGCGGAGAAAGAAGCCCAGACGAGTTCGAGTACCAGCCAAAGTCTCGTGCTGCTCTTCTCTGCTTTGCTCTGCTTGTCGAGGTCGCGAGGGTCCTTAGATCTAAACTTGATCACTCCATCATCGTCTCTTTTATTGTTCTATTCTTTCTTGTGTCAATTCTCTCGCGGCCCGACATAGCTGGGAGCTCCGCTGCCTTGCTACTAAGCATTGTTGCTTCCGTCTTACTGTACTCTTATCGATTCCACATCCGGCTCCTCCCCCGGAGATAAGAAAGCGCTGGTGCTTAAGCCGAGGCGCCGGCTCAATTTTCCACAACCACCAACCTCTTAGCGATCAACTTGATCCAAGACCATCATCGAGCTTACTGCTCATCGGGATAGGAATTAGGGATTGGAAAAGCTCTGCGACTTTACTACAGAGCTACTTTGTACAATTGAAAGGTCCATTCGATTGCCACTTGACCAATTGGACCACATCTTCTACGCCGTTTCTCTTTGATTCTTTTTTCTTGAACGAAGCAGTATTTGCTCGAATCCGCGACCATGGTTCTCACTCACACGACAAACCATAACTACAACCATCCTTTCCCGACTGTCACTCTCGCCTACTTCCTCCGATACTCCTCGCCTCAACTAAACCCTTTTGCCGCCCATGTCCTTAGCACTGACACCATTGAAAGCTATGTCGACCCAAAAACCCGTCGACTTCATACAACGCGTATCCATTTGAAGAAGAGCCGAATGCCTGGTGCTGTATACAAGCTGCTTCCTGCCAGCGTCACTGGTGGCGGCTCTGGAGACAAGGCTTCATACATCCTCGAGACGAGTGTTGTCGATATCAAAGAGGGCTGGATGAAGACCGAGAGCAGAAACCTTAATTTCACTGGTGTGCTCTCCGTCATTGAGAAGCAGGAGTTCAACGTTCCTACCGAAGGAGTTGCCCAGAATCCTAACGAGACTGCTGTTACGACTATGGTTCAGTTCAGATCAAGACTTGGGGATAAGATTAGGGGCAAGCTGGGACAGGCTCAAGAGGACGGTTGGTTCAAGAATGGCATCATCAGCGGCTGGGGCACCAAGGGAATCCAACGCAGCATCGAGAGCATTGCCTCTACCAAGACACAGGATCAAATGGGCAAAAGCCGCGATGGCATGAAACTCGTCCTCGAGCGATTACGCAACAACGGCGTGATGGGAGTTCTCGAGACGATACGGCGAGAGCGTCAACGATAGTCACTCGCTTGAACGCATAACGATATGATTCCACTGTAACAACGAACGACAACGGCCTTAAAGCAACACAACTTCGGGAGGGAAAGGTTCCTGATGGGCTGTGTACGCTCTGTGTATTATTATTGTTTTTCACCTGAGCCTGGCGTCTGTGTCTTTTTTTTTTTTGGGTAGGGGAATTTGAGAAAAATCTGGAGATAGCATTGCTGGGATCGACCAGCGGATGAGGGGACGGAATAACGTGCGATGACACGGCGCCTCTACAATAAGTGGCATCCCCTCTCTTGTATTGTGTATGAAAAATGAATGAAAACAAGGATCACATATCTTAAGCTGTCTCATTTATAGTGATTGGCTACATTCACGTGAAGTTTAAACTTGACTGCGGTCACCTTAAGCCTTGGATCACGTACGTTCTCCTCGTTGGAGGGAGAGGGTCTAGGACCAGGAGCTGAGCAGAGCTATTAAATTGGTACATGTGTAGTTAGGCTCGGACTGGAATTGATGCACCTAAACCATAATATTTGACTTCTGAAGTTATAGCTAACTATCAGGGCATACTAATTTTAAAAAGATCCAGACTCTAGGGATGCTTAAGTAGAATGACCCGATAATATCTATATACGATTTATACAAGGGAATAAATTTCTTTTTTCTTATATTATATTTATATATTTTTGCTTTTATTAAAATACTGTAAAACTAATTCTTTAATCCTCTATTTATTAATGAAACCTCTATAATAATTGGACATTAGTTACTGTTAGAAATCAGCTCGTCGTTAGGAGCGTCTCAAGTTGCTTTCTTATGCAGTCCTGGTTGTTTTCTTCACCTACAATATAATTGCCCTATAAAGTATCCCTAACTTAGCTAAGTATTCTTGTCACTTGGGATCATATTACCGTAAAATATGTCTCAAGGACCAATTAATTCTCAGGCATGGTATGTCGTTGTCTACGTGCTATACCGGAATCCGCTGTCTTCCTTGTCGGTGAGGTCTGAGTCTTCAGACAGCTCGACCTCCGCTTCCCCTTCTTCAGCCATTCGATCGCGTTTCTTGTTTTCCCTCTTGACTACAGAAAGATAAACAATGAGTATCACAATCAGTACTACCCAACCGCCAACACTGAGGATGGAACCCTTTATCCAAGGCTGTTGATCTGTTTCCTTCCATGCGTGAGGGCTTATGACGCCGCCCACGCAAAGGGCAACGAAAAACCCAGTGCTGACAACACTCTTTTTGGTATTTCCCTTGACGTTGCTGGCCACGAGACTCGCGCATGCGCACAAGGGTGCAGATCCGGCGTTTGCTAGCCACGTAGCGATGACAACCTCCCAACGGACAGGGGGGGTTGGCCGAAATAGGGGCAGAGCCACAATGAGTGAAGAACCAGCAAGAGGCAGTAAGGTGAGAGCAGTAGCGGTATATATCCGAGTGCCAGGAAAGAATCGAGGGATCAAGGCCGAGATCCAGACTGTGGCGAAACTGAAGCCGCCCGTCGGCAGGTTGTATAAGAAAAGGTCGTTACTTTGAGCTGCAAACCCACCACTGATTATCCTGGGATTAAACTGCCACAACTGTTAGCTTCTTTGAACGTTATAGAAGGGAAATGCTTGCTACAATTCCCAGAGGGGTTGTAAGTCCGATGCACAGAGCCATCGCAAAAAGCAACCATGACATGTGCGACGCCAAAGCTTCCTTCAGCTGCTTGTTATCGAAGTTGGACTTATCAGTGGTGTTGTGATCGATAGCAAGCCTCCTTGTAGCGATCTTTTTCTGCCTCTCAGTTAAGAACCGGGCTGTCTTGATTTCCGTAGGCATGTATCTTATAAATAAAATACCGCATACGAATGTTGATCCACCAATGGCAAAAAACACAGCTCTCCATGTCGAAAATTCCTAATCAGATTGTGCAGAAGAATATGCCAATGCGCTTCCTAACATCTGGCCGATACCATTCATGCACATCCATGCAGCAACACGTTCGGGATGCTCGCGGCGGCGGTACCAATTTGATATGAGGACTACGAAGGAAGGAGAGATAGCAGACTCGGACACTCCAAGAAAGAAGCGAGTAACAGAAAAACCCATCAATTTATTTTCAGTGTCGCTTGAAAGCGCGCCAACGCAAGTTTCAGCGACGCTCCAGGCGATGACTGTAGCACCAATGACGAAGTGGGGGAAGTGATACCGACTGAGGATGTATGCGACCGGATAATCAGCTATCACTTGACCGATATAGAATAGAGAGAAAGCGTTGATGAAGTCATCTATGCCGAGTTCCAGGGCAGGGATAAGCTTCGATGCCGCGGCGCAGTTGATCGCATGTTTGTCGAGATCTGTTTATGGATGTTAGCTCTGAGCGACTAACCCTTGATCCAAAATAAAATAAAAATTCATAAGCTTATCCTCAAGAGTCTAGGGTTATCTTGGAGCGGCCCAAGTTTATCTAGAGGAGCCCCAGATTATCTTCAAAAAACCTAAAGAGCTTACACTGAAGGAGGTAAACCATCGCCATCAATGGCAGGAGGTGCAGGTCCAGCTTCCAGACAAGCCTTCTTTCTTCTGTTGGATCGATCTCGGCGCTGGTAGTGCCTCTATGCTGGTCCGTGACGGTAGACATATCAAGTAGACAATATGCTGATTCCCCATGTATGGGTACTTTTAATATGTGAGGAGAGAGAATAAGGGATAAAGATAAGACTTGATAAAGAATCATAAAAACTGAACCGAACCCCCATATTTGAGTGGGCAGTTGCGAGCTTGACGGTGCAACTGGGTTATCGAGTGTTAGAGAAAGAGCATACCTGGAGGGGAACAGAAAAAAGATCTAAGGAATGGCATATTGCATTAGAATTTTTGAGATGCAATTAAAAACCTCAGACATTATAAACATATCAAGTTCATAAATTTAGAGCAAGGCGAATAGAAGTGTATTGCCCCTTTATTATTTTATTCGATATACTTTATCATTTCATACTAACCAAGGTCATTGTTTCGATGTCTTAGGCAAGACAGATTCTATTACCTTCCGTGCTTTTATGGCCGGCTATGACAGTTCAAGTGAGAAGAACGGTGCAAGGGAAATTACCTGTGTCATCATCATTATACTTGGGACGATTAGAGCAAAGAGAATCAAGAGTATAGATACCTAGTGTGTTTACTAGGTAAGGCAGTCCAGTATTTCCTACGCTCTGAGCCGGCCCCTAAACAGACGTTCACGCCATCTGGTAAACTGCACCAACAGACCCCTCAGTATCCTGAAAGAAGCGATACAGACCATGCTCGCCCTCCTTTTCCTTCTCAGTCAACATTTTACCACCAGCCTTTTCAACGATGGGTCCGATGGTATCAACATTCTCGACAAACCAGTAAACCAAAAGACCTCCTTTTCCAGGTGCGAAGTTTCCGGTGTGGTCAGGAGCCTTCTGGATACCGCCAGTCAAGCCAAGACTAGGGTTGAAGTCAAACCTCCTGAGTTCATCTTCGGCATGACTGTCCTTTGAGTCCTTGAAAGAGAAGTTGAAGACAGTCTTGTAGAACTCGGCGGCTATGGGCTGTTAGAGCAAGACAGGTTGGTAGTCGGCAAGTACATACCACGGCCAACATCTGTGGCAGGGATGCTCATCCAGACGGGAGTACCAAAGGCCGGGGGCTTCCACTCAGACATTTTGGATGCTTTGTATGGTATTGAGAAGATAGTATAGAATTGAGTGAGAGTGAAGGATGATGAGGAGAGTTCAACCTCAGGTCCTTGAGATATTGAGACCCTTTTTATAGTCCATTTTGCTGTCTGTTCACAATGAATTCACGCTCATTCACGCTCATTCACGCTCTTTCATATTGTTAGGGGTAAAGATGGAAAGACTTTGGGCCGATGGCTTGAGCTAAGTGACGATGCTTACACATTCTCGACAGTCGGAACGCGTTTAAGAAGTCAGGTCGACAGGGGTACTGGACGCCAGCTGAGCACGAGAGCACGTGTTGCTTGGTAGAGGCCATACAGTGTTTGAGCCACCGAAACATATTGATTTTTCGGATGGCATAAATGATCTCATACAATGCCAAGGAATATTGAGACATGGTGGCAATTGGGCGCTAAGAGCTGAAGTTCGGTTGTAATATAGGCAGCTGGCCTATATCACCGGAAATATTGTTGATTATAATCTATCGTCTTCGTTAGTTCAGCTCTCGATGGTCATGGCTTCTGACACTGTGCCCGTGCCCCTCCATCTCTCCACTCCAAAGCCTGGAATTTGAAGATGGCGGGGCAGATTAGATTATGCGCATCGGCCCGTCACGTCACTCACTCCCATTGCGATCATCAGCATTTCGGTTCTTTCATTTTTCCTCCTTTCTTGATAAATAAACTACTTATTCTTTTTCGCGATCGACCGACTTTGTTTCGTTTCACTGATTCATTCGTCGAAATCATGCCAGACCAAATAAACGTCCTCTTTGTGTGTCTCGGCAATATTTGCCGCTCCCCCATGGCTGAAGGTATCTTCCAGAGCCTTGCCAAGCAGCCGAGTCTCAAGGATAAGATTGGGCGCATCGATTCTTGCGGTACAGGTATGAATGAAAACCGAAACAAACTTGCTAGAATTCGACTGATGGTCCTCTATAGCTGCTTATCACAGCGGAGAGCCCCCGGATGACCGAACCATGGCTACTCTCGAAGCCAATGGTATAAATGATTATGACCATCTCGCGCGGCGCGTACGTTTCCTGTTACCCCCAGCAGCGCAATCTCACTGACACGGTATCCAGTTCCACCCAAGTGATTTCAACACCTTTGACTACATTTTCGCCATGGATAGATCAAACCTTTCCGATCTTCACAGACTGCAGAAGAATGCTCCAGACTCCAAGGCCAAGGTTATGCTATTCGGCGAGTTCAGCGGTACAAAGCGACCCGAGATTGTCAACGATCCTTACTACGGCGGAAACGACGGTTTCGCAAAGGCGTATGAGCAGTGCACGAGATTCTCCAAGAACTTTCTCAAGGAGACTTTTGGAGAGGAGTAAATGGACAGACAGCATGGAGTTGGGGGGTGGTGAAGGATTTAATACCCGATACCTGTACATACAGATAATCAATGAAGGGAAACAAGGTTACATATTAGAGGGACTGGGTAGATAGAATAGTATTGACATTTCAGCAAAGTTAATGGTGATTGGCTGAGTGGTTCCCAGCAACACGGTTCGATTAAGTTGGAGGGTAGGCTATTCGATGTCGATCCTATAGCTTGTGTCTCAGAATCCAGGAAGTCCGTTTCAGATAAACATCCATGGACGGATGCTGGTCTGAAGCAAGCACCGTCGGCAAACTTTTCTCTCGGCAAGTTATTGTGTGAGATGACATAATAACCAAGAAGTTTCCTCACATTCTCTCGTAATCCTACAGTTCACTTAGCAACGTGGTCAGCAGAATTGCCAAGGGAGTCAGAGCCAACCAATCCATCATAATGTCGCAACCTCAGAGTTCAGTGACAGTCCCACTTGGCAAGCTTCAGCCCTATGCTTCCAGGGCTGACGATGCAGCGGCCTAGTGGGCGGCCTTGAATTCGGGCTGAAGAACAGCGTCATTCAATTTGTTGATTTCATCGAGTGTCTCTCGTCTCTGTCATATTGCATCGGCGGTGCCGGACCCAGAGACTATGAAAACAACACGAGACCACATTGTACACCTGGCAGCTTGATAGCATTAGATCTCATTCTCAGTGGATGCTTTACGTGAGGCGGATCTCTCAGATGCCGGATGAGATTGCTGACCATCGGGGATGACTTTTAACAGACTCAGCCCCTTTGTGGCACAGGACGGCGTGCGGCTGGCTACACGACCTAACGACAGCCAGAGGTCGATGCCGAGATAGTTCTTTTTGAGAGAACATAAGCTTTGGACCTTCGTAAAAGCCGCGTGTTTTTAAATCATCAAATTTGAGTTCGTGTCCTCTGAGAGTTCAACACGACAAGTTCCCCTTTTTGCGGTAGATGAGGCCGAGCCGTTACATGCATCACTGTGACTTAAGAACAAGGGTCGTTGTCGCGCGGCTATCAAGTCAAGAGCTTGATTCTGACTCCCATTGGCCGAGTGCCTGTGGGGGCCGCAAGCCGAGCAAATCAGCCACATCAGCAGGCGGTGACTTTGCTGCGGGGTCCCTTTTTCTTACCTTAGCGGCTTCGGGTCACTGTGGATCAGTTCTAGCAGCCCTGAGAGCCCCTGCTAAAACAGCAATTCAATGCTTTGTCCAGTAGCAGCCCAGAGCTGGGCTTAGCAGCTGGGGGAGCTATTTCCCCTTCCACTCGTTCAACCCGATGGGACCCAACCAACTGGACTGGACTGGCAAGTTGGCAGGTACATATATCGCAAAGACGGCGCTGACTGTTTCTTTGTCTTATATTCTTCATATCTGACTTTTCTTCTTCATACCATTCTCTCCCTGTAAAATTCACTCCCAACCAACACAAACGGTCGTTTCTCTTCACCTAAACCTTGTCGCATTCGAAGCTTCATCTGCCCCGCTATCATCTCAGACACCATGTCGGACCTTCAAGGACGGAAGGTCTTCAAGGTCTTTAACCAGGACTTTATCGTCGATGAGCGCTACACGGTCACCAAGGAGCTTGGACAGGGAGCCTACGGTATCGTCTGGTGAGTGCGCCTCTTGTTACTCGTGGTACTCGTCTCGTGTGCTGCGACCAATTCATCATCTTCTACCCCGCCGCATTTACAGTTGCTGACGATAACCCCGCCTCTCAGTGCCGCCGTTAACAACCAAACCAACGAGGGCGTCGCCATCAAAAAGGTCACCAATGTCTTCAGCAAGAAGATTCTCGCCAAGCGCGCTCTGCGCGAGATCAAGCTGCTCCAGCACTTCCGAGGCCACCGCAACGTGAGTTCTATCTCGGCGCAAGAAAGACCAGGGTCAAGCAAGGACGCGTATGCTAACATGCTCACGACAGATCACATGTTTGTACGACATGGACATTCCTCGACCCGATAACTTCAACGAGACGTACCTGTACGAGGGTCAGTAACGAGCCGAGGAGAAATAATGACGATAAGCTGACACAGCATAGAGCTAATGGAGTGTGATTTGGCTGCCATCATTCGATCTGGCCAGCCACTTACCGATGCCCATTTCCAGTCCTTTATCTACCAGATCCTTTGTGGTCTCAAGTATATTCACTCTGCCAATGTTCTCCACCGAGATCTCAAGCCCGGAAACTTGCTCGTCAACGCCGACTGCGAACTCAAGATTTGCGATTTCGGTCTTGCCCGAGGTTTCTCAGTTGATCCTGAGGAGAATGCTGGATACATGACCGAGTACGTCGCTACCCGATGGTACCGTGCGCCTGAGATCATGTTGAGCTTCCAGAGCTACACCAAAGCGAGTATGTGTCACCCCAATAATCCATTGTTTGTGTAGCATCTAACTAACTCGCTACAGTTGATGTTTGGTCTGTTGGTTGTATTCTTGCTGAGTTGTTGGGAGGCCGACCTTTCTTTAAGGGCCGTGACTATGTCGACCAACTTAACCAGATTCTTCACATTCTTGGAACTCCTAACGAAGAGACACTCTCTCGCATTGGCTCACCCCGTGCTCAGGAATACGTCCGCAACCTACCTTTCATGCCCAAGAAGCCTTTCCCTAGCCTGTTCCCTCAGGCCAACCCTGACGCTCTCGACCTTCTTGACAAGATGCTTGCGTTCGACCCTTCATCCCGTATTAGTGTAGAGCAGGCCCTCGAGCACCCTTACCTCCACATCTGGCACGACGCCTCAGACGAGCCCGACTGCCCCACCACATTCAACTTCGACTTTGAGGTCGTTGAGGATGTTGGTCAGATGAGAGGAATGATCCTGGACGAGGTGATGCGATTCCGACAGACTGTCCGCACTGTTCCCGGTCAAGGTGGCGCCGGTGGTGCCCAGAACCAACAGGGCGTGCCCGTTCCTCTGCCTCAGGGCAACAGCCAATGGACAGCGGAGGACCCCCGACCACAGGAGTACCAGGGTCATGGAAACACGGGACTTGAGCAGGATCTCCAGGGCGGCCTGGATGCTTCTAGGAGATAAGGAAGTGGATTTCCGCATTATGAGAGTTGGGAGATATTCCAGAGGAGTGTCAAAGAAAGCATGGGTTAACGTTCAAAAATGAGAGTCACTTTTGCGAAAGGGAAGCAAGAACAAGTCTTGTTGATTTCAAGAATCTAAGACCTGAAATGAGAAGAAAGAATCAGAGGAAGGAGATTTTCAGCTTCAAGAAGCTGAAGAGGTATGCTTGTACATGGGTTGCGAGGGTTGTGAAGCGATTCCCTCGTCTTCATTTTCCATATCTGTTTTTCCGAACGAGAAACGAGATGAATACTATATTTCTTTATCTGTTACATGATCTGTGCCCACTCTTGGCAGTGAATGCTACTCTATATGATAAGCTCAAGGCCTTGCAATGTCTACAAAATCACGCTACTACATCCCCTCTAGGCTAGAGTATTATGCACGAGCTTGGCCATGGCGATGGCTTTTTCTTCTTCCAACCTGCGAGCAACAATCTGGAGGCTGACTGGCAGTCCATGCACCAGTTCTGCATCGTCTGTATGGTGTTAGTGGTGTTTTCTATTTTGCGACGGGTTTGTGCTACTCACATTCTTCGTTCACAAACTTGCATAATGGACTCAAAGGCTCGTAGGAAGCGTCAAGCTTGTCAACATCTTTATCGACGTTGATGTCTGTAGCAAACGAGACAGCTGAGTAGTCAACGACATTGAAGACGCCGGTGTAAGCAACTATACATCGTGAGTAGCAATTCGTCTCATTGCCAATCGAGGGGCTTACCGTGTCTTAGACTTCCATGCTTTCCAGTGCTGTAAGGGGTAGTAGCACTTATGATAGCGTCGATGCCCGCCTTGTTCCAACGATCTAGATAACGATTCTGGAACGCGGTTCGCTCGAGGTGAAGCTTCCACATCTCAGATGTGCTCAGATCTCTGGCAACGCGATATCCTTCCATCTCAGGTCTCCAAGGCTCATCTGTACGCTCAAGCTCCTTTCTAATAGTTTGTCCACCATCGGCGGTGAACATTCGCTGAAGAAGATCGCTACCTTCCTTCTGGTCAACGGGATCCCATTCAATGATGGTATGTCCAGCTTCTTCAAGCTTCTTCTTTGCGATCTGGAGAGCTCGAGTGACAGGTGGTGTTGGATGTACCATACCGTCATGCCACATAAATGCGATCTTTAGCTTTTCAGGGAGTTGAGCTGGGCGCCAGGGAATAGGGAGGCACTTGGGGTCCATGAGCCAGGGCTGAGAGTCGATGACGGCTTTGCTGTAAAGTTCAATGTCTTGAAGAGTTCGTGCTAAGGGGCCGTTGACGGAGAGAACGGCTTCTTGGCCTGGCATGCCAGAGCGACAGTTGCGCACAGGGAAACGGCCTGCTGAAGGGCGGATAGTGAAGATGCCGGTGCAAGCAGCAGGAATACGCAACGATCCTCCTGAGTAAATGTGAGTTACTGGCTACTAGTTTCAAATGATAGAACATACCGATATCAGATCCAACACCTAGGGGACTTCCCTTAAAGGCAATAAGCGCTGACTCTCCACCAGAACTTCCTCCACTGGTGGTATGTCTGTTCTTAGGATTCACGGTTCGTCCAAAAGTGTTGTTGACAGACTCTGCGATCATCATAGCCGTGGGTACATTCGTCTTGACATAGAAGACAGCACCGGCGTTTTGAAGAACGGTAGCAAGTGCAGAATCAGACTTGGCGGGATCTCCAACGTGGGATGTGAATCCTACTGTTGAGTCAAGACCTTCAAGGTTGAAGTTGTCTTTGAGAGAAATGGGAAGGCCGTGGAGAGGGCCGATGGGAGTTCCAGTCTTGGCGAGATGCTCGTCTAGTTGACGCGCAGTTTGGAGAGCGCGATCAAAGCAAGTCTCTGAAAGACAGTTTGTCTATAAACTATTAGCAAGTATAGTTTTTGGTGTGTGGTTGACTTACAAGTTGATGAGCAGCAGAGGCTCGTTTACAGAATGCCTTGGTAACATCTTCAGACTTGAACACCCCAGAAGCGAGTTTCTCAAGAAGTTCAGCAGCAGTTAAAGATGTAATAGCGAGTTCTTCCTTGGTAAACCATCCTGAAGACTCTGGCCAAGTAGTAACATCAGATTGATCGTCAGGAGGAAGAAGATCTTTCGGGATGCGCCATTGTTCAGGGATAGAAGAGTTAAGAGCCTTTATCTTCTTGTCGCTGATATCCTTCCACACAGGAGTGGTATCAAGGGTGGCTGTTTGTGTAGTAGTTGCTGTGAGAGTCATGATGAGAGAGACTATTAGAAAGTATGCAGTATCTTGGGTTAGCCAAGGGAAGATAGAGAATAGAGGCTGCTTAAATCTAGTCTGAGATATCTTTTATTAGTCTACGTCCTAACTTGAGGGTTGCGCTGTGTAGTAGTGTAATAGATATCTTGCCTATTTGGGTTATTGCCGGGCCCGGAGTTAATTGGGTTGCACTAGGGAATTAGGTTCCCTTCCTGATGGGGAGAGGTATCAGTGAGGAGTGTGTGTGAGAGTGGCATGAGTCTTATCACGAGGATGATATACCAATTCGATACGAATATCTGGGGTAATACCAGATACTCGGTAGTAGAACAAGGATCCGAGTTCCTGATGATAGTTTTAGCTATCTTTGATGTGGTTTGCCATTTTGGGTGATTATATCCGGAGTGAACAGCTAAAGACTTGCTTTGCAATGGTGACGATTATGTGCTTCAAATTTTAGTTACATAGACTCCTATAGGCACGCTGTCTGTAATTCAAGTTATTTTTTTTTATCTTCTTAGAACAGAGATATACAATTCTTGGGCGTTCTCGGTCCAATTATGGCCCAATCAAGCTATCTTGATATCAACTGTTTATCAACACCCGTCTCCATCAGATACTTCAGTAACATCCGCCAAAACTCCCCGGCATCTCCTATCTCACTAACAAGGAACTTATCTACAAGGTTCGCATAGATACATTTCCCAAAAAGGCAACGAATCAAGCAATCAAATTGCGGAGAGGAAGCGTATCTTCAGGGATGATCAACGCCCTGCAAGTTCTAGCCTATCGCTTCCCCGCAAATTCCCAATTTTTTTGGTGCTTATCGTTCCGCGGCAGACTAAAGACAAGACTTCGCCGAAATCGTTCGTTCTAGTCACCACGCGACTTGGCTTGACTTCTGATACTGCCTGCAACGGAATAGGAGCGTTGCCAAGGTTGGTATAATCGAGTCTTGTCTTGTCTGAGAAACTAATACTTCCAATGATTATCATTGTCTGCAGCTTCACTCGGCATGTATAAGTAGACCAGGTCGCGACCCCTTGGTTGTCTCTTTCATCATACATACTTGACTCGCCACTTCAGATTCTTTCTTACAAGTCGCCAGTATGTCGTCGAGAATTAAGGAGTATCTTCATGTCGACTATAAGCCCGGAGAGAGGCGTCTTGTCCAAAAGATTGACTTCTTCATTTTGACCTTTTGTTGTTTGAGTTACTTCGTCAACTACGTAAGTTGCCATACACACCTACTTTGACTCATGTACTGACTGATTATTTATAGCTTGACCGAAGTAACATCAATAATGCCTACGTCTCTGGTATGAAGGAGGACCTTGGGTTCGAAGGTGATCAACTGAATGAAATCTTTACTTGCTTCACCGTTGGGTAAGCTCCATTCCCTCTCACCATAATAAACAGATTCTAACCATTCACAGCTATGTCATCGGTCAAGTCCCCTCCAATCTCTCCCTCCAATACATCAAGCCTCGCATTTGGTTTCCTCTCATGATGGTTCTCTGGGGCGGTCTCACAATGGTCACCGCGTCCGTTCAAAGCCCCAAGTCCATCATGGCCATTCGCTTCTTCCAGGGCATCTGCGAAGCATCAACCTTTGTCGGCACACACTACATCCTCGGATCGTGGTACACAGAGAGAGAGCTGGGCAAGCGAAGCGGTATCTTTACTGCCTCTGGTCTTGCGGGAACTATGATTGGAGGTTTCATCCAGACGGGTATTCACTCGAGTATGGATGGCAGAAATGGCCTGAGTGGTTGGAGATGGCTTTTCATTATTGATGGCCTCATCACCATTCCCATTGCTCTTTATGGCTTCTTCCTGTTCCCTGATACTCCGCATACAACCACCGCCTTTTACCTCTCCGAAGAAGACCGAGCCCTCGCTAAATCCCGTGTTCCTCCCGCTGAAGAACGGCCCAAGCTCACATTCGGCTATGCAAAGATGGTGCTCACATCGTGGTTCTGGTGGGGATTTGTCATTCTCTGGATCATCGCCGGTGAAACCGAGTCATTCAGCACCAACGCTCTCTTCGCTCTCTTCCTACAGAACCATCCGACCACCAAGTACACTGTCTCCCAGAAGAACAACTATCCCACTGGTGTGCCAGCTGTTGGCATTGTGTCTACACTTTTCTGGGCCACCCTGACCGACTTCCTGTCTGGAAAGCGATATCTCGTTGGGTACTTTATTGGAATCACTGGTATCGCTACCTCTATAATGGTTCTGGTGGCTTCCAAGGACCCCACGAGCCCAGCTTCTACCACAGTTGTCTTTGCAGCGTACTACTGGGCTGGAGCTGTCTACGCCTGCCAGGCTACCTTTTTCGCCTGGTGCAACGATGTCATGCGTCATGAGTCAGCCATGTTCCGCGGTATTGTATTGGCTGGTATGAACACGGGCAGCAACACCATCAATGCTTGGTGGAGTATTGTCTTCTACGGTGCCTCAATGGCTCCATGGTTTATTGTAAGTTACCTTCATCTGTCAAGACATTCTTCAACGAACACTAATATTCGATTAGCGAGGCATGTGGGCAATGATTGCTGTGAGCATCGCAATGATCATTTGGTGTACAGCCTTGCTTTACAAGAGTCACAAATATATCAACAATGTGGTAATTGCTTGTGAGAGAGAAAGTCTGGAGCATGAGAAGCAAGTCGTCGGAAAGGATGTAGCTTGAGTGACATATTTTACAGTATCTTGTTTTTCCTGGTGATGAATCTAGCGTTCTTTTCTATGGCAGTTAGTTGATATACTTGAAGGTCCTTTGCGCACTTTGAGAACTCCATAGGAATGTGGGATAACAGTCATTTATGCGGACATTGATTATTGATTAATGGGCTCCTCTTCGTCATGCAATATGTTCCATTTGTCAATGGCTGACTACTGACTGATTGCCCTTGCACCTCATGTTCACTATCCCATAAACCCTTCAATTCATACCTGTCCAAAAACAAAACGCCAAGTATTCCCTAAATGTCCTCTGGGGTAATGATTATTTCAAACCCGTAATAAACCATGGTATCTGTTCGCAAGACCCGAGATTTTATACCAATAAACGATCGTCGTGAAACGTATGAGTATCCTATGTAAAGCGATTGTGACCTTTTATAAACTCCGGTGAACCGCCGTTCTATCTGACTAAAGAAAATATGTGATTAAGAAGAGAAAAGGGTAAGATGTCGAGAGTTACTGATGCGGTTTAACCGTAGAACCAGTACTGGGTAGTGTAAGAGGTGCTGTCAGTGCCCTTGGCCTTGCAGCCATGAGAGGCACCACCGGCGGTCATGACACGGTAGACGTACTTGACGCCAATGCTGCCGCCGGCGTCACCAAGGTAAAGCCAGTCAACAGCGCCAGTGCCGTCAGGTCCAGCGTAGGCAGTAGTGGGAGCCTTGATGCCATCGAGCTTCTTGCAAATCATGAGCTGGTTGGCTTTGTCAAGATCAAAGGTAGGAACTCCAGCAGCGTTGAAGAAGTGGTGTCCAAGGTAGGGAAGCTTCTTTGCGAGACCTTGGACCTTGAGGTCTTCCTTCTTGGGGAAGGGGTTGGTAAGAGAAGCTCCGGAGGCATTTTTGTTAAGGTTGAGAGGGACCTTTCCAGTGGTGAGGACGTCGGCAGTGAAAGAAGCCCATTTGTCAGGAGTCAGAGATGAACGACTTTGACCCGGGTAGAGATGAGTGACATCGTAGAGAACAGCCAGAGCACCAATGGCTGCAGGAGTAGCAGCAGCATCAGCGCAGGTGTAGTTCTGGATACCGAAGCCAAAAGCAATGTGCTTGAGAGCTACACCTTGAGGAGGAACAGGAAGTTCAGATGCTATAAGTAATGTTAGTGAAACTGAGGCTTGGTATAAGCCAGTTGAGTTAAGACCTACGACCACCGTTGACTGGGAGGACAGGAGCGGGCTTTCCAGGCTTGCAGCTAGAACCAGGTCCGAAGCCGACAAGAGGAGAAGCCAAAGCCAAAGTAGCTGAGGCAAGGACGAGAAGAGAGTTGACGAGCATGGTGTATGGTGATGTAGGAGACCAAATGCAACTTTCTGAGACACCGGACTATGGCAATGCGTTTAAGGAGGTAAAAGATGGTGTCGATCGTGTGTAATAGAAATTAGCCACCAACAATAGCTGAAGAAGCAGTGATAGTAGAATAGAAAGGGTGATAGAAGAAGAGCAGAGCGCAGTCTTGTATACAATCGGCGGCAACAACAAGTACAAGGGCGGCAATGCTAATAATAAACGCAACGAGCAAGGGGTCTAAGTGGATGAGGCGTTTCCACCTGGGCGCTTATATTATGAGTTGGTGTGGTGAGTGCAGAAGACAAAGCGGGGATAAGAAATGCACTGGTTACCGGAACCAGACAAGACTTTTAAGAATAGAAGACGACTAAAGAGAAGACTGGGGAGAACTGAGCTGTTGATTGTGGTTGAGCAGAGGTCATGATAGACTTTATATACAAAACAAACTAGTCTAAACTCTACTGCGCCCTATCTAGGCAGATTCTGAGATAGACACGAAACCCAACAAACAGAACAGAACAGAACAGAACAATACAGTTTCTCCGTCGTTTCTGTTTCTTCTCGCCAAAGTGAGACGAAGAGTGCAAACATGGATTAGGCCTCGAAACGCGGGCGGAGGCGAGACCCTTCCAATCCTTGTAAGCGGAGGGTGTAGGGATTTCAAGAGCTAGCTAACTAGGCAATGCAACGCTGTTCGCTTGGGGAGGAGGAGGGAAATAATCTAATGGAAGGGCGGCCGCGTTGAGAGGCGACCCTAGCGCGGGCGGAAGCGTCGTGTGTGAGCAGGGATTATAGTTGTATTCGGCTTGGTGTTGCCGTCAGCAAAAGTTAGAGTCTCAGTTGAGAGTTGAGAGAGTGTTAGAAGAGTCATGAATAGGAAATGGCTAAAATGGTTAATTGACCAACTGTTTGATGTTTACGGTTTGGTTTGTTTTGTCTTCATCCTATATTACTACCATAACGACAAGCGGATCACTGTTGGTGTCGATGAAACGTGAAAGCACCCACCGTCGTCTGAACTTGTAACCTGTGAGGTATCAACTTTTGTAATCCTTGGCTCAGATCGGACTGAGCAGCTTCCGCCCTGCGCCCCGCGAGCCAAGAGGTTTAGTTATCGTCTTGCCCTTGCACATATACTACTAAGACAAGGCCACAATGTTATAAGCGGGAAACGGCAAGGATGCAAGAATCGTAAGAGAACAAACATAGGCATTCAATATTATAAACAAGGTCCGGGGTTAACCACCACCGACCTGCATACGGAGTAGTGTATGATGTAGGTAGGTACGTAGGTAGGTAAGAATCTAATAGTCTCTAAGAGTCTCACCTGAAGATGAGAAACATGGACAAAAAGTAAAAAATGTGAGAGTTGGAAAAGAAGCCATTTAATTTATCTCAAACATCGGGTCCTGGCAGTTTCAGCTATGTTCTAGTGTAAAGTACGCTACTGCACGAAACGCCCGAGTCACTTTATATCTCATTTCCACTGCATTCTCCTCACATGAATTCATATTGAAAGCGAAATTAAAATGTAATATTTCATAATTGCGATATTAAATGAATCATGCCGAGGTTGAGAGTACAGAGGAGAGACGAGAATAGAGACAAATTGGGGAAATTACGCGCTCACAACCGCCTCGACGGTTATAACTGGTTCATTCAGCGCACCCTTCCCTCAGCTTGTGGCACGGGAGGGAAGCACTTTTTTTTAGCGGGAGGTTGGAGTCCGTTTTTCTTTTATTGTAGCTCAAACTAAACTGTTTGCGTTTAGTTTAAAGGATTCAATTCCTTAGCTTATAGTTAGCTCGTGGCCAGAGTATCATTGGCTATCCAATTCGAGAAGTTGGGTAGAGAGGTTGGTGTAGGACAAGACTCAATCGGATAAAGTGTGTTTATAATATTAATCTTGTGACACTCTTGAAAGGCAATGTGGATGTTTGCTATATGCACGTAGTACAATATGGAGATGCTAGATGAGGCGGTATCTTGATGTTGGTGTTGGTGTTGGTGTTGGTTGGCAAACATACCGCTTGTTGGGTACCCGTTGTTGGTTATGACCGCGCTTGAAAGGCTATTCAATGTTGGTTCTAACGTCTTCCAATACTCAGCAAGGCTTTCTTTGTTCTTGATGCCATCATGTTGGTAAGCTCAATGCCAACTCTACCCCATTTGGCTCTTTGATACAATCTGCCTAAAGTTGTCTCTTTACTCAACAAGTTGGTAACAAACAATTTTACAGAGTTACACAACATATGATATGATTCGATAATCAGCCTCTATTTACTTGGTACATATGCGTTAATCTTGCCTTGCTTTGGCTTTTTGCTGCATCTAATTGAGGCCCTTCACTCGTCGCTCACATAGAGTAAATGCGGCCCCACTTGTCCTTGTCATCGGCCTAGCGACGGGAGGGGACCACCAAAACAACTCCAACACCGCCCGATCTCTCCTCCATTCCGCCTCCGCTCCGGCCGTCTTCCGGCTTCAAGAACCGCCCAACATGTCTCGCCGAGCTCCCAAGGGCGAGTACATCGAGACCGTAAGCCTCCTTTCCCCCTTTGCATTGACTCACTGCTAATTGTGTTGAAGGACACAGGTAACAAAGTTGCACGCAAAGCAGTCCTCGTCGGTACTCAAAACATCATGCTCGGCGGCAAAACCGTCATCCAACCCGAAGTCATGATCCGCGGCGATCTCGCTCGAACAGCCACATCATCATCCTCTGGCAGCGCGCCAGCCAGCAACACAGCCGTTGCGATAGGCCGATACTGCTTCCTTGCTCGCGGTGTCCTACTGCGTCCACCGGGCCGCATATACAAGGGCGCTTTTACATACATGCCCCTACGGATAGGAGACCACGTCTTTGTTGGCCAAGGGACAGTTGTCCAGGCTGCAGCGGTGGGGAATCATGTGCAGATCGGAAAGGGGTGTACGATTGGAGAGTTTGCTATCCTGAAGGATTATGTCAAGGTGTTGGATGGAACGGTTGTGCCACCGAGTATGGTCATTCCAAGCTTTTCTATCGTTGCGGGACAGCCAGCGAGAGTTATAGGGGAGATTCCTGAGGGGGGATACGATGAGTTTGAGTTGAGAGATATGTACAAAACAGTGGGCAATAATCCTCAACCTCCAGCATCCTGAGAGTACCCGGCTACGTCAGTAGGCGATATTGACAAAGAGGAGTACATATACCACAGTCTGGGTGGCGTTTTCAGTATCACTCCCGCCATGAAGTGGTGGTTCGCCTTGCAAGACGAGACCTTTCGTGGCCCACACTCACGATCTAGCGATACTCTATGGATGATGGATGATATGGCTGTCAAGCAATGTCAGGATATAAGAAGCCAAAAGGGGAGGTTTTGAAAGGATTAAGAAGCCAGTTGATTTAGGCAAACATATAATGATACCCTATTCTGCGTTACTTCACTATTACTGGTAGTTTTGCCCGTCTGTTGTTCTAATGCCTCCGAAGTAGCTCTCATCAGACGTCATCCGGTCAATATCAACAACAAAGAACAAAATCATATGACCACGACGATGCTGTTTCAGTAATAAAACTCACTCATTGTCCTTCTGTAGGGTACGTATTAATTCTGCCGCGTCGTTTGTTCAATCGGTCATGCCTTATACATACAGGTCCTTCCCTCCGTCCCCTCCCGCCAACTTGAACCAGGTATACATCTCAGCCAAATCCCCACCGCTAAGACTACTTACTATCCTTCCACATCACAACGTCATCACCTATCGACCATGCCGCCTCCAGAGCTTCCCTCCAGGCTCGTCACCGTCCCCTGGTGCGAAGTCATCAATCCCGGTGCCCACTCCCACAAGTCCGAGCCATCCCCAGGCCACTTTCGCCTAACTGTCCCTCACGCCATCATCCGGAACACTCATCTTTATAATCAGCTTCGCTACTCTGAAGAGCTCGACAACCGATCTCTCAAGGACATCATTGACCCTCTCCGTGAGGAGATCGCTTATCACCAGGCGCACGACAAAAACGAGATGTATGGTCTCTCCAAGACTATCGTCATCAAGTATGGCGAGACCTCTCTTCGCATTATCCGTCGTATCTGGGACCTCAACCTCGTTTACAGCTCTCGCCCTGAAGTTCCTGGTGATCTCTCTTTTACTTTTGCTGAGCGTACTTGGGCTGGTACTCTTCGCGACACTGTTATGTACCACATGCATGTGCGCCTTCTTCGCAATCAACTCAACAATGCTCTCGCCGCTTAATATGCCGAGGATCTCAAGATTGCCAACCACGACCAATTCAAGCATGGCGTCTACATCACTGACGTTCTCGCCCGAGACCACGATGATCGCATGGGGCTTGCCACCAAGGAACGTGAGGTCTTGTCTGCTGTGTGGGAGGAAATCAACTTCGGCGGCGTTTCTTGGGAGTCCAGCGCTTCATCCCTCGGCATGACGTACGAATCTGCCGTCAAGCTCAGCAGCGAGACAGTCGAAACCTTCCAGGAGACTTCGCGCGAGATCTCAGAAGAGAAGAGGGATTGGTTTGATATGGGAGAGATTCTCCGCCGCCAGACTGCTCAGCTATTAAATATTGCAGCTCAAGCTGCTGAGAACTGGGAGCCCCGACGACACGGATCTTGCGACAATATTCTGGCTATATACTACGAGGACATGATTCGACGTCGAAAGAACGACAACCGCAAACAAAATGAGGAATTACGAAAGCAGCTTGAGGCGGTTCTTGGGGATACTCGCGGCGGACAGGTTGGCATGGGGAGCGCGGGTGAGAGCGAGTATGACTGTGATGATGAATCTGAAGATTCTGAAGAATCCGAGGTATCTTAGGAGTCTGACCACTCGATCAACAAAAGATACTAGGCGCAGGTGTGACCTCAAACTTCTGTGGCCTTGCTGTCACTCCTTTCTTCTTGGCATTTTATGAGGCTGCTATTTCTGCCGCCTTTGTCAGTCTTGATCTTTTCTTGATATCTGGTTCTCACCAACCATCACTGGAGAATGATCAATTTCTTGGGAAGCGGTTATCATGACTTTTCGAGCAGCGTCATTCTCATATCGAATTGGCCGCCATAACGAGCACCCCATATATGTTGCTGTTGGGTCTCCGACGCTCGCTCTTCATTGACAACCGAAACAAACCTCTTGGTAGTCAGGTCTCACCAATGATTCTTGTTTCTATATGGTTTTAGGCATTTAGCTATTATCACAGCGTGCGGCGAACATATGCTTAAATATCAAATTCAATAACTTTGATAAAACTGCAGGGTTCTGTTGGTCAACGATTTGAGTCGTTCAATCCATAACACGCATACTACGAGACCAATAAGAGTTCACTGGCCAGTGCTGTTATCCATGATATATGCTGTTCATGAGTATCAGGAACTTTTTCGTGAATTGTGCTCACAACACTCCGACCAATACCGAACTCTGAGTTCGTTCTTTACGCCACACCCATTTCCAAACATAGAGTTTCATCCAAGCACAATCTAATCATAGAACAAACCATCGGCTTCCGACATTCCCGTCTTTAAACTTCCCTAGTCACCCACCCCCTCACTCCAGCCGTTGCGGGGGAAAAGAGGGTTAGGAACCACCAAATGCTCGGCCGGATGGGAACGGAGGGACAAAGGTGTGAGCCATTCGGTACTAGAAATAGCGAATGCCGGACAAAGGCCGTTGAGAACCGATCAAGTGTGGGCGAGTGAAGTTGGTGTGTACGATCGGTTCAGCCGAAGCGGCTATGCTAGATTCTAGTGTCAAGGGATGAGAACTTGTGCCTGCAAAATCATCACAATGAAGGTGGAAGCCAGATTATGATAATAGTTTTCATGATTAAGTATTCTAATCAGTAGACTCTATCAAGAAGCCCGTTCTAGGCGATGAACCCGAGGCAATTCCTCGGGGTCCATGTGCTCTCGACTGTCTAATAGACCGGGGGTATAGTCCGAAGAACTCCAAAACGCAAGGCATTATTGTATCATGCCAGAAGTAAACAAAATCCTCTTTTTATATGTAACTTTTGAACAACCTTCTAAACGCCAAATAAATGCTGCAAGTGTCATGTACTCCTCTTTTTTAATATCGCGCGCCCGTTTTATGCCGTGTCGTCGTTAAATAGTGTAGCGGTGAGTAGTGGAGATTGGTGATTGGTGTCGTGTGCAACCCTTGGAGATAAGGATTGCTGATCAGAGATAAGACGTGATTCATATGGGATGTGAACTCATAGAATCTGGCGCGCCTTCTCCTCGGCAAAAGCCTTACGGCTCATCATCAGAACGCGCTCGAATCCTTCACGGCCCTTGACAGCGTTCTCGCGGAAGCGGGAGACCATTGTATCCTCGATGCTGTTCTTGATTCGCTGCCAGCCACCGCAGAGGGCGGTGATGTTGGCGTTCTGAATGAACTGTGTCTGGTGGTCGCCGAGGGGTTTATAGACGACCTCCTCCTGAACGTTGACGAGGTTGCTCCACGTCAAGTTCTGGCTGACCATGGTGACAGTCTTGTTGATGGGGTCGACGTAGCTAGCCTCATACATGAAGCTCTCGTCACTAGTGCCACCGATAATTGCCTTGATCCAATCAGGCACGCTTTGCTTGCAGGTGATCAGACGCTCAGTCCGAAGGATACCGGTCGCGGGGTCGACTTCGCGGGAAAGAGTGTCGACGGCAATGACATGCTCAGACTTGTTGTTCCAAGGGCCGTACTTTGTCCAGTTGGCTGTGGACACCTCGTCCCAAGAGTAATTGTATGTGACCTTATTGCTGAAGACCTTCATTTTGATGGATTGAAGGCTCGTCGGGTTTGTCGGGTGTTGTTGCGGAAGAGAGAAATTGCTCGCGTGGGAGTCAGAAACTTTTTTTTTTTTTTTTTCACGTGCAGAAGCTGTAAGCTTTCAAAGAAAGAGGAGACTCGTTGGTGTCAAGAGTCAGAAAATCAGATGTAAATGAAAGTAGACGACTCTCTTCTTATATCAGTCGCAGAAACGAAGATATACAAGATGCTCCAGTGGCGATGGAGAGTGACGGAAGTGAGGGTAAAGTTGAGCACTCGATGGAGATGGATGGCGATGGGATGCGGCCTTTTTAATTGGGGACACCGCCCTAACTGACTCCTCTTTCACTGGGCCAGCCTCTGTAAGAAAAATTATTCCATGTGAAGGAGGGTACTCGCTATCGCCGGCCATCGGCACTGGGCCCGAGCACATCCGTGTTCAGTCACTAATCCCGATACAGCACTGAGCTAACCTTTTAGGGTAAGGCTTCTCGATCGCGATAAAGCCTCGGGATATTGAGAGACAGTGATTGGCTCGGTCTGGAGGAGGAGGTCGGAGCTTGACTCCTGGTCTCGTGCATTGCTGGGAAGAGAGACTGTGCCACAGAGTGGCGAGTGCGTCAATGATGGGGAAAAGCCGGAGAACGATGAAGCTAAGCGTTGGTGATCAAACGTCAAGCATTGGTCACTTTGTCACTGTCAGGCTCGATATGGGGAAGGGATTAACACGGGTGAGAAGATCAAATTTCAGGGTCTTGGTCTGTGGAATGTACAAGAATCGATACAGAAACTGTAGATAACATCAAGATGTCATTTTCTGTGGTATTCCAAGAATAGATAGATAGATCGATCGATGATCTTGCAGCCGTCGAAATGGACAGTTGTGTGCATTGGTGGTCATAACTACGCAATTTATCAACGTAGCAATGCATAACGGCCCAGGTTCTTGCATAATGATGTCGCTGGTATTCAGCTGGTGCTCAATACTTCATGCCATGAACCAGATAGTAGGACTAGATGTCTTGAAACTGGTAAGTGATAGAATGTAGAATCTTTTAGATTAAACTTGGCAGGCTACTTGATTAGTTTTTGTTTCATTCGATGATGAAAGGCCTCAAGTTTTGGTGCTCCTTGAACCCAACTCTTGTAAATTCATGGCATGAACCAAATCCCGCCATGGCCACATCAGATGCAGTATAAATTATATTTCCAGTGTTATCTACATAGTCAGACGTATTTCACATCGAAAGAGGAGAGTCGTATTTCAGAGTCCTTCTCACACTTTACTCCATGACATGCAAAAAGACCCGTCTAGTAGTCATCTCCACGGCTGATGACCTCCTTCACGGTGGGTCGAATCAGAATGGTCTAGGATATGTTAGTCGTTGTCACTCGTCTAGCATCAATGATTCACTTACATGCTCAAACTGAGCAGTGTACGAGCCCTTCTTGTCACACAAGGGCGGGTACGCTTCGACGATACCAGCGTTGACCAGACTGTTGAGCTTTAAATTGTTAGTAACAATTCTTCTCCATATCAAATACCAACACATACTCCAAGCAAATACTTGTCCTGGCCAAGACGGTCCAGGTATCGACGGCAGAACGGCAGAGTGCCAAAGTTCTTGTTGATCACATTGAGCAGCGACTTGGCCGAGCTCAGGCGGAGATCAACGTGCTGCGAGTCTCCTCGCTTAGCATAGTGCGACGTTTCCATGTCGTCGCGGACGTATCCGTTACCAGTGCTGCCAAAGGTCTCGATGGCAAAGACATCGCCCTCCTCCATCTTGGTCTGGTCGTTACTCTTGACAATGGGGACAGCCTTGGTTCCGTGGATACTGTAGGGCAGAATGTTGTGGCCCGTAAGGTTGCGGATACTCTTGACGGGGTAGGTGGTTCCGTCGATCTCAACCTCGAAGCTCTCCATAGTCTCTTGAATAACACCTCCAATCTCTCCAACACGGGCATCGATACCGGCCTCGCGGATACCAGCGTTAGTGGCCTCCTGTACGGCCTTGAGGAGGTTGTCGTACTTGTTGTCAAAAGACATAGTAAAGGCAGAGTCGACAATACGGCCGTTGACGTGGACACCGAAATCGACCTTCATGACATCCTCCTTCTGGAGAACCATCTTGTTTCCGGCGTTGGGGGTGTAATGCGCAGCACAGTGGTTGAGACTTAGACCGCAAGGGAAACCCATACCAGCCTTGATGCTATCACCCTCCTCGAGTCCAGCATGTCCGGTAAGAGCACGAACGCCATCCTCGATTCCCTCAGCGATCTGAGTCAAGGTCTGTCCGGGCTTAACATTCTTCTGAGTCCACTGTCGAACCTGGCGATGAATCTCAGCGGCCTCGCGATAATCGGCCAAGAAGTCGCTGTTCAGGTTATCGAGATGGCGCTTCTCCTCATCAGTGGTACGGTAGTTGTTCTCATCCTTGTATTCGACCTCCTCTCCATGAGGGTAGGACTTGTTAGGGAACAACTGGCTGACCTGAACTCGGGGAGGGTCGCTCTGGCTGGTAGGGTTCTTCTTCTTCTTCTTGGGCTTTCTCTTCTTCTTCTTTTTGGCGGCCCCCTCTGCGGGAGCAGTGCCGTTGGCTTCGTCTTCGGAATCATCTTCGCCGTGGTCGTCTCCGGCAGCGTCGGTCTTTGATTGTGTGTTTGCGCTGGGCTTCTGAGAGCCATCGGCCACTGCGGGGCATTGCTTGTCAGTTACTTTGGTCGAGACATTTTCACATGATAGTTCACGTCCGAGATAACCGTATACGTAGTAACTTACCGTTGAGCTCCTTGAGAGCTTCAGTGGGGACTTGAGCTGCCATCTTGGCTAACTGCGCGTGAGTGAAGGCTGCAAAAAAAGAGAATTTGGTGGGAGGGTTGAATGAGTGGGAAGATGTCACACCCCACCAAGATTCTTCCATCGACAGAAATACTGAGACAGCAATCAACCTCAACAGGGACAGTCATTTCTGTCTGGCCCAGGCCCCCGCTGACAGATTTTTGACGTGACGAAAGTGGATTGAATATCCATGCCAATCATACGTGAGGCGGTTAATTGTAAGAGAATAACTGGTGCTTCAAACATGGATTGGATCACAATTGTTATTGATGGTGCTTATAAATAGCGCTCTGGCTGTCGTAATCGGCAATCACTTCATATATACAACTGATGTCTGTATGAACCCGTACTTCTTATGACAATTATTGGATATGCATGATTGCTGAGTGTGTATTACTCCATGGCCTGGTTTCACTGTTGACGCTGACAGATGAATTTCCACGCCGTGACGTTTGCGCTGGATATCAAGTGTGTTTCAGTAAATTCAACACATTTCTGCACCTGTAACAAGACGCTGATCTTTCTGACGCCGCGACCCTGCAGTACCCAAGTTGCACTAAGGGACCATTAGAACAATCGATAAGTTGTTCCCTGATAGAATATCCCAGAATGGAGATATTTTTCATGCCTTCAATACAAAATCGACCGTTTCACGACATCCTCTAGGGTACCCAATCCCCTGCTAGTTTGATGTATGACTTCACAACCAGCCAAAAAATCAAGCTAAACCTACCCTGCCACTGAAATTCATGGCATCGTCAGCCAAACAAGGGTAGCCACCAGGTCATAAGTTGGTTTGCCGCTTCATGGACAGCAACCTGAACCCGACCTAAAACGCCACGTCCCCCTTTTTTCTCTAAACCACGAATCTCGTGATGACTTCATAAACCTCAACTCACTCCCAATCTAAGCCACTGTCATTCCGTTCATGCTTACGACGCAGCGAGCTCCTTCTCCACTGCGGCCGGTCCCTTATAAGCTGGAGACCGTTACCTTAGCGGCGCCACTCACTCACGGGCCGCTTGTATGCCCCTCTACAATTAGGATTCCTCACCTTAATTAAGCTTGACTTCTACTGCAACCTTGATCTTTACGACTTGCGATTTTCTTAGTTATTGAAGCTCTGTTGGACCAAAATGACGGATAATAACACAGAGGCCAAGGCCTCAACCACGACAAAGTCTCCCATTGAGCGCAAGCCAGTGGGAGGCATCCCACCTGAGAATCCTTCTGTCGAACGAGCTCCGACTCTTCCTCCACGACCAGCGCAGGACTCAAACGAAAAGCCAACTGAAGCTCCAAAATGTGATACTTGCTCTGCACCTCAAAAATCCGCCTCCACAAGAAGCAAATCTCCTCCCACACCGATCAACGTCGACAAAACGCAACCCGAAGACTTTGAGGGCGAGCTTGCGACAAACAACGATCTTCCCTCCGCCGAAACCCTCAAGAAGATCGAGAACTATATCGTTCTCGACAGGCATGGAAAATCACACCCCTTCAAGACTCTTTACACTGGCAGCAATGTCGCACGACGCGTGCTCGTCATCTTTGTCAGGCATTTCTTCTGTGGCGTATGTCGTGACCCCTTCGTCTCGTGGCCGTTTCAAGTTACTGATATTGTTCTAGAACTGCCAAGAATTTCTGCGCTCTTTGTCCGAAGCTATAACCCCTGAAGCACTCCTACGGTTGCCAGTGAGCACATTCATTGCCGTCATTGGATGTGGTGACCCTGCGCTCATTGATATGTACGTCAATGAGACGGGATGTCGGTTCCCCGTGTACACTGATCCCACGAGGTCCCTTTTTGACGCTCTTGGAATGTCAAAGACGCTACAACTGGGTACCAAGCCAGCCTATATGCGCCGAAGTATGATGCACAGCATTGTGGGCAGCATAGTTCAAGGAGTGAAGCAAATTCCCACCGGAAATGTTCTCAAGATGGGTGACCAGCGTCAAGTCGGCGGCGAATTTCTCTTCGAACCACGAGATATCCTAACACCCGTCTCAACCCCACGAGACGAAAAAGCTAAGCCCATTGGTGCATTCGAAGAGGCCGAAGACCGAGGCCCAGACCACAATGGCAACGAAGAGAAGAGAGTAACATGGTGCCATCGCATGAAGACGACGCGTGACCATGCCGAGATTCCTGAGCTCGTCGAGGTGCTGGGGCTGGATCAAACCACTACCGCTGGACGGGACGTGAACCGTGGTTCAGTGACTTCAGCGCGCAAGGGCAAGGGACAAAGCATGGCGCAGGAGATTCGCAAGCTGAGCGCGGAAAGATCTAGAACATCGAACGAAACATGATGCGAACAATATCTGACAGCGCTACTGGATTTGAGCGAATTGGAGCATTGCTAGTTTTTGGCACAGCGCTGGAGTAGGGATTGATTGTTATTTGGCTTAATTTGTGTTTTTTGAAAAAGATTATGATGATATGGCTAGAGAAACTTAGATAAGATATCCTTTTGACATTGGTCGATAGAAAGCATCAAATATTTATTTACTATTCAGGTGTACATTATTCATGGACCCAGGTTCCATCTTCACGACTTTGAATCACTTCGTCTACCTTGAGTCTGAAATCAATGATCTCTTTACCATTGACAAGATCATTCTCCATAGCTCTTCGATCTCCCTCTTCCAAGTCCTTTACGATACCCGCTCTTACATGTCTCTCTCGAAGTCGCCTCCTCGCAACTTCAAAGTCCACCTCAACAAACCACAACTCATCCAGAAGTTTTGCCGCATCTCGCCAAACATCCTGGTCCAGCGCAAGATAGTTCCCTTCAAGCACGACGACACGATGCTCCGGCTTCACGACAATGTCATCGTCACGTGGGTCTTTCAGCGCATGGTCAAAGGATGGCGCAAGGATTGGCTCTGATGGAATCGGTCTCTTGGAGAGGGCTTGGACAAGGGCGAGGAACTTGGGCGCATCAAAGGTAAAGGCTGCGCCGCGACGGAAGTGAGCTGTATCAGGATCTGGCATGGCGGAGAGGGCAGCACGAGTAAGATGGAATCCGTCCATGGGAACGAATATTGCTGGGGGTGGAGAGGAGGGATCTGATGAGGAAGCGCGGGCGTTGATTCGATCGGTGATGATCTCGGACAACGTTGTTTTGCCTGTAGAGTGTGAGTATCGAGACATTGAAGTCAGTGGTATGGCTTACCTGAACCGGGGATTCCGGCAACGCCAATCACTAAGACTATTAGGCATATAGTTCGAGTGACTTGAAGCAGAAGTTGATATTTGTTTAGAAAGCAACGACTCAGCTCATAAGAGCTCTGTTGAAACTAAATGATCGTTGTATGGGTACTCACATAATCTCTTATCGTTTGGCGTTTCCTCATACTTCTCCCACGCCTTTTCAACGAGTCTCTCAACCTGGTTTTCCATTTTTCTGTAGTGTCCTGTAAAATGAGGATGAATTGAGATGTCAAGGAGTGATCATGAGCTCAAATGTCGTTGGAATATGCCCCGCGTCAAGACAATTGCCCCACGTTGTTACATCACAGCTATCCACCCCCTGCAATCCAGGGATCAATCACTAACACTACCAGTACTTGACAATGAAATAAGTGTACGTTATCTCATACTTATTTCACAAACACGCAGATTATGGAGCTATGTCTTGGGTTTCTTATTAGCTCAATATATGCTGTTTCTTGTATTCGGTTTATAGTCCCTTTTTTGCTCCTATCGTGCTGGTCAAGTGTAGCTCTGCTGTAATTGTGCCAACGAGGTCCATACCATGTACTCCTCTTAAGCTGGACACCGGGACCAGTTGTAAAACATGTATTTCTTAATAGTGACCCAATCTGGAAGAAATTGGCATCCGAATCACTACGAATATTGCCTGATTAACAGTGAGAGGCCTTTGTCATCCAACCACAACACCAAGAATCCAAGTGGGTCCTATCACCAAACAAAAACTCAGTCTTTCCTTTCCTTCCTCCATCATCAGTCACAACCTCAGACCGAAACACAAAATGGATGAAGAAGATCCCCTTGCCAACTTCGCCGTCGCCGATGTTTCTTCCGATGAAGCAGAGGAAGCAGAGGCGACAAAGTCCCGCCGTACAGGACAGTCAGAGGAAGCTTGGCGAATCGTCCAAAAGGAATACAAGGCAAAAGTTGAGAACGGTGATGTTAGTGATATTGAGCCCAGAGACGGATATAAACTTACTTGGAATAGATCTACCAGAAAGTTCAGCTACCTCTTGGCCCTCGTGCTTCCAAGATGGACATCCAAGAGGTTATTCATGCCGTTGAAGAACACTACTTCTTTCGCCGTTACAGGGAAGCTGAACAATTGGCCGGCGATGCTCTGAATGGTGGCGACGGACTTGACCGTGACTCTAGACAGTTGCTGGAAACATACAAAGACAGATCCCACAAGAAAAACAAACTAATTTAAACACATTCACATCTCCAACACTGGAAGAACTCGGACAATCTACTTGATTACGCTGGAACTATCTCACTTCCTACAAACATGTCCCCTGGTCACTTTGATTAATTTGCCTATAGCTAGGCCACTCTCCAAAATTGTCCTCGAAAGCCCTTGTGGAAATTCGTCGTCACAACCGATGCCCAAATTGATCACCCCAAACGCATGATCCATTACACCAAACTTCATTACCAGTCTTTCGTGAGGCATTTATTCCCACACATCCAGTACCCGTCTCAAAACTGAGGGCCGGTGAACTTGCCTTCGTATGCCGCTGGCTTTTTAGCAAAACGTGAAGCACCCAAGCCCTTAGGCATACCGCGCGCAGAGCGGTTGGTTGACTCCTGTGTCTGCTGGGCGGAGGAGTCCTGACGGGGAGCGGCAGAATTGACATTGCTGTCGGTAGTACTCTGGGTTGCCTTATAATGTAACATGCCACCCCAGCTCGCCACATACCGGAGCAATTCCAATGTACATTGTCGCAGCTCGTCGCTGCAATCCCCAAGAAAGCCGTGACTTGTCCACTGCTCGAAGACAGCATCCATAATACCATCTAGTGCAGCACTGGAGAGGCTCTGCTGGGCACCGAATTCCTCTAGGACCTGGTCCATCACACGATTTAAGTGTTGGATAGCTGGACCCAGGTCGGGAAGATTGGTATTAGTCACGCTTCCGTAGTCATCAATAGTAATTAGAGGCTCTTCATCGTCAATCGTAGCCTGAGATATATCTTGAGATGTGTTGATAGAACCCGGACTGGGAGTACCAGGTGCTGTGCTTATAACGGGGCTCTCGACCATTACGAGTTCGTTATCCTCTGCCTCTGTATTAATGGGCTCCTCATTCTTGTTGGCAGCCTGAGACTGATCAATGTCCGGCTCCGACTGATGAGCCTGTAGAACATCCTGGATACTTGATAGGCAACGCTTGAGCTCGGACGCGTCATCGTCTGTACCAAATCGAAGATAGTCAGGCCAAGGTCGGGACTTTACTTTGATGGTACAGAAGACGTCGTCGACAACTGGCTCCTCGATATCAAGAACATTGTGGCTTCGAAGGCCCTTAGAGTGACTTCGAAGCTCCAAAATGACCTTATTCTCCGCGATTCGCATCTTGACGGCGATATCACAGATGAAGCTAAGTGCTTCGTTCTTTCCTGGAACAATATCGCACTTTCCGCTGCCAAGGAGGTACTCCGAGGCATTAGCATTCTGGTTGATGCCGTCTACCTTAAAGACCAAATGTGTACGAGAATTGCGACTCGTGGGAGCAGCTACAGGTGAAATTTTCTGACGAATGGCCGGAGAGGTGTCGTTGCGAGGTGCAGCAGTCGTGACGGTGTTGCCAGAGGAAGTACCGTTGAGAGTGACACCAGAGGAGGTTTCTTGACAGTTTGCCGGAGCCGCTGTCTGAGTAGGTGGGCCCCCCCAACGTGCTGCGGCCATATTAACAACATAACGTTCAATGATGTTCTCGACACATAGTTGCTAACCTGGTGTCGGAGCTTTGAACTCGACTTGAGCTCTCGGAGGTCGATGGGAGGAAGTTTTCCCGCGAGGGGCAGATACAGTGGGAGGAGTCCTATCAAACAGGTTAGAAGAACTCAGTGATTATAGGCAGAGCAACCTACTTGTTCACCTGGTTGGCCGAGAACATCTGTCTAACCTGGTTTTTGGCCCAAGGTCGTACATCCCCTTGAACGAGGCCGTCCATACCCTGGGACTCCTCATCTACAATCTTAGTAGACCATTTGTTCTCGAGCTCAGCCTTTTGGGCATTAGAATAGTGGCCAGTCCCATTGTTTCTGGTGGGTGCAAAGGTTGGGCCTCGTTTCGCTTCATGGCTCAGAGGAAGTTCTTCCTGGCGAAGACGAGAGAGGTCGGCCTATCAGTGGCTCGTCAGCTCAAGAATATTCTAGCCGCATCAAAAAGGCGAAGGGGAATGGTGCCGCAGAAACGGAGGCAACACAGTTCAGTAAACGAGTCGTGTACAGAAAGGTATTCGGTGATATGAAGGGACCAGGGAATGAGTTTCTTATAGAAGAGAGAGAGAAGCGAGAAGGAAGTCTTACCATGATAGCCGCCTTCACAGCTTCAGGATTGATATTGTCGCTCATTGTAGCGAGAGAGGACCGCGGTATCTTGCTGGGTAGACGGGTAGGTGAAGGGAGTCTAGGGTTTCTGGATGATGCGATGGTAGTGTAGGATTATGGCTCCAATTACGCCCGGGAAAAGAAAGTAAAGACAGTTACGGGCGAGTTAATGATGAAAGAGAATGATGTATCGTAACGAGTGCAGTACCAAAACAAACTGTATCTCGCTCTTCTCTTCTCGTGATCATGTCACGCAGAGAGGCAAAGTTGAGATGGAGCGATGGCTTATAGAAAGAATAGAGGGACGATTGTATGGTGCAGTTCAAAGAAGGAAGCTCGAGAGGCAAGGGAAGGGAAGGTGCAAGTTCACGCAGCCGCTCCGCTGTTGTGTGATATCGCAACAACGACCACAAGGAAGGAGCGGGAGGCAAGGACCCGGCGAGCTTGTAGGGCTGAATAAAGAAGGAAGGCTGGTGTGACAGAAGAAATATATAATATTATGCACTTCTTGAATGATAAGTGTTATGATATACCACCTACAGCTTTATCGCTTGTTTTGGTGGAGGAGTGTTGAAGGAGAGAAGGCGAGACGTGGGTGGGGATGGAATTTATGGGCACGGAAATGTGGCTAGGCAATGAATCTCTGCAGTAGCAGCCAAATGAGCTGTAAGGAAGTTATAGAGGAAAAGCCTATATTTTAGGGGCTTAGAAATCATTAAAACAAAATGATGTCAGTATAGAAGGGGGTGAATCTTCGTTCAGAGGAGCCCGCCTGTGCATTTATATCTGTAACTGCTTGGCCTTATGTGCGTGGGAGACTCCCTAGTGCTGTGGCTTGACCAGCTTGCTTCTTCTATCCGAATTCTTGCTCCCAGATTTCTGGGATATGCATATTACATCTTTGTTCTTCTTTCACTATTCTAATAATGACGTTTCACCCGAATGCACCGACCCTCCCATCACAAGCTAACGGCAAGCTGCAGCTGACAATCTCAAATACTCTGCCAGTCAGGGATATGCGGTCTTATGCTTCATGATCCGCACAGAATAATAAGCTGACAAGACACGAAGACATAGACAAATACTGGATAGGCAATTCATGTCCGAACAAACTATCTGTGGTCAAAGACTAATGACGGATTACTGCAGATCAAAGACCAAGCCGCCCCCCACTCGAATCGAGTTCTCTTCCGCTCTAAATAACAACTTGAAGATGATCAAACAGCGAAATACTTCTCCCAGAAACCCGCAAGTGTCATCAGCTTTGTATCACCCGATTGCCCCTTAGCCTCGGCCGCCTTCGCCTTCAGCTCAGCAGCACGACCCAAGTCATTAGGCACACCATAGTAAAGACCACCAGAGTACTGACAGAAACCGAACATGTACTTGACAGTCTCAAAGGACTGGTCTCCGTATGTCTCCATGGTCTTCCAGTCTTCGATAGGCACAAAGCGAGCCTTCTTTCCAGTCACTAACAAATAATTAGCTAAGGGAACACAACAGTCGAAACTGAAGGGCGCTCACCATTTTCGAACTCAGAAACAAGCTTATCGGCTGTCTCACTGACGCTGATACCTTGAACAAGATGCCTGTTGAACTTCTTGGGTTCAAGGAAGATACCATGAACAAGATCGCCATAGTCGTCTTCAATGGAGATGAAGGGGATCTCTTCATTACCACCCCATCGGGGAACTCGTAGAGTGAGATAGCCCTCTCCGTCGGCAGCGAAAGGGAAGCCGCCCAATGCTGGGGCAAACTCTTTTACGAGATGGTTTTCCAGATACCAACCTGGGCTGACAACGTTGACAGTCTCGAACCCCTTGGTCTTTGCATATTCTCCCACAGCATGCTTCACTGAGCTAAGTCAGTGTGATTCGTCCTATGGAAGAGAAAATGACATACTGTCGAAAGCCTTGTTGGGAACCGCCCCTCCAGTGGTCTCAGCGGCGGAGGCCATACCACTGTATACGAAGTGACGAACTCCTACCTCGGCTGCCGCATCTACAAGACTCTTACCTACATCAAGCTCGGTAGGCCCATCTTCTTGGTTCATCGACTGCAATTGTATTAGAGACGAATCGAATACCCATACCGATAACTCACAGGATCATCCGAGTTTGTATTAACAAAGACACCCCAGCTGCCCCTGAAAGCTTCGATCACTTGCCCCTTGACCAGACCGTCGGCCTTGATGACCTCGACGCCGTACCCCGAGAGAGCCGTAGCTTTTTCGGAATCAGGATTGCGAGTGATTCCTCGAATCTTAAAGGACTGAGATTTGTTCTGAAGCAAGGACTGCACAACACTTCCGCCTTGAGAGCCAGTGGCTCCAAAGACAGTAATGAGCTTGGGAGAAGACATGGCTTTGATTCAGTAGAAGGAGGAAAGATATATTCCAGGGTATCGTCTTTTATGTTTGAGTGTCGATTCTTTGAATGCTAATGATGGGATATTTCTCGTTTCACAGATACGATCCATCCTTATATACCTGATCGATACAATCAACATCATAACCCAACTCCGCAACCAACAATGCGATTATCATCAAAGTTCTGTGAATAAGTGATCTCGGGGCACGCGGCCACCGTAAGAGTCGGCAATCCGAGACGTTGATTACCCCGATTGTCCATTTTGAGCAACCATGAATGCAAATTGACCAACCAGAAGACGAGAGGCTGAAATTTGAGTTTCTCATCATTTATATGGGACTACTCTGCGGCTGTGGCTTGCACAACATCCACTTTCTGTGGTGTTGGCTGGGCGTGGACATGATTATTAATTCCGCTCTAAACACTTACATGGGAAGTTGTTGCGGAGGAGCGGACTTACACACAGACAGGCAGAGACTGATTTGATGTTTATTATCTAATGAATATTGGAAATACTGAATATCTCATGATAAAGTCTTGAACAACCTCGACTATCTTCCAATTGCTGATTGTATTTCTGGCTCAGACGTGATTACTCCCGTAAAGTCCTTGTTTCAATAGCTTATAGATCTTATACTATATTACTGAACGTGCTGTTCACCAACAGCAGCATCAGTTGTCCTGTTCTAAACTCGGTCTGGTGGTCTAGTGGTATGATTCTCGCTTAGGGAAAACCCTACAGCATAGCTTGCGAGAGGTCCCGGGTTCAATCCCCGGCCAGACCCTTCCTTTTGCAATTTTGGCACTTGAGATATTTTATGATGTTTCCTTTTGCGCTGGCGATATCTTTGGTGTTGACGGTGTGCCTAAAACGCTGATGTCACACCGAGTGGGGTCTAGCAGTGTCAATAAACAGTTGGCAGCGATGAGATTCCCAAAGGCAGAGAGGATAGTAATGTCTGAGGGCAACTAATACTTCCCTCTTCTTTTGAGTAGGAAAATCCAGCGTCAAGTCAATCGCCTGATTCATTGACTTGATTTTAACAACTCAAGTCAATGTAAGCTCAAGTTCTCTCTCGATCGGTACGCTGGACGGCTAACTACGAAACAACAAACAATGAAAATACCATCCACTACAAAAACAAACCCCTTGGTTGGTTACTAGATCGATGCACAGTGTACGTATGGAAGCATATACTAATGAATATTACTTCATCACTATGCACCTATGAAATACATGCAGCGGAATTGACCAGACCCCAGATACACTTCCCTCACCAAACTCCACAGCTAGAAAGGAGACAAAGACCGTAACGACATGATAAATACCGAGAATACGAGACGACATTTCAACAGTAAATTAAGACAAATAAACTACCTCTGTCGTGAATTATCAGGCAGTTCCCACCTCTGAACGCTCCCATGGGGCGTGTGCGCATTCGCTGAGTTGGTGTACCCCAGCAGCTCAGAAGGCCTAGCTTCACCCGACATTTCCACACGAGCATCGCGACCATCCATCTCGAGATTCGGTCTCCAACCTTCACCCGACATCTCATGCTGTCCTGCGACTTGAATTGGCGGACTGGGTGTCATGCTGGGGAAAGGGTGAACCTCACGACCAGAAAGCTCACGCTGAACACCGATACCAGATAACTCGTTGGTCTTGGACAAAGATGAAACAGAGGAGATTGTTGAAGCTCCAACGGGCTTCCTTGGCAGAGTGTCTCTCCTGTCTGGGGTAGAAGGGGTGGCAGAGGCAACGACAGCAGGACCGCCACCATTTGTAACCTCGCTGAGGGGTTGAGTAAAATGGGGATATTGAGCCTTTTGTTGTTTTCTTCGCCTGATATACCACCAAGCAAACAAACCAGCAGCAATAACTACCACTGGTATAGCAACACCTACACCAATCTTGACAACAGAGGTGCCGTTGTCTTCGTTCTTGGCTGATGCTGGGGATCCATCCGATTTGACCCAGTAGGTGGAAGTTGCTTCGACGATTACTAGCAGCCAGATTGTCAGTAAGAGCTCTTCAGGGGTTACACACAGGAACAGTACCTGAAGCAACAGCAAAGGCACCATCACCATGAGCAGCAGGAACTTACCCTGCGTCCTGGAAGCACCATCCTCTGCCGTCTGAGTGACGATAGTCATATGAGTTGAAGTGGCGTCACCACCCGAGTTGGCCGTTCGACTGGGCCGTGCATCGCTATCACTACCACTGCCGCCGGCTGTAGACTCTTCCTTGGGCTCTTCTGTAGCCTCAGCAGGATTGTACCATTCAGTTGCACCAGGCTGCGTGAAACCTGCACCCATGCAGTAAGAAGCGTAGTAGGATTGCATGGAAGTCAGGTCCCGAGAGCGATCACCAGCTGAGCACAACGAGGTGGCACACTTGGACATGAAGCCATCAGCCTTGTTGGCAGAGGCAGCAGCAGTAGCGCAGTAGCAGTTGTTATCGTATGGGTCATCGCAGCCCATGGCTCTGCCCATGTCGGTCAGGAGGGTGTAGTAGAGACATTTGCTGATACACGTGTGGCCAACATTGTCGAGGTTGGCACTGATAGTAACACTCTCGAAGTCTGCGGAAAGGGCAAGGGGAAGAGAGAGAAGTATGAGTGAGGGAAATCGAACCATAGTCGCTGTTGTTGTCTCCAGATGGAGACGTGATACCAACGTGTGAGTAGCAAGGTGAACAGGTTTGTGACTAACAAGACGAAAAGAACTCTAACAGCCGGGGATCAACTCTATAAGAGCCCAGTAAGGCCTCGGCTCAAAGCTCCCATATTGCGGCATATCTTTACACCGTTTCTCAACTATCATCGTCTCTCCTTATCCTCTGGGACTGACCTAGCTAATTTGAGGAGATCTGCATCGAAGCCATACCCGCCAATGCATGTCCCTCAACGTTTATGCCAGGGGCAGTCCATTTCTATTGGTTATTCTGAGAACACAGAGCTCTGATAGGATGGTGCACTGCACGAGCTGAATAGTGTTGGCGGGTATATGAGAAGTCATGGTGGAACATGAAACCGCCATGTCTACAAGGTGTCTCGGCTAGTGGAAGGATGTTTGAGTGGCATTCAGGCACAGCAGTGAAGATTTGACAATATGCAAGGGGTATTTACAAAGGTGTATAATGAAGGTGTCTTATAAGGAAGGCTTCTCTGCTTTTATACTTTAAAATAGTTTCGTTAAAAGATGCCAACTCGAAGAAAAACCTTAAGAGAGCAAAACTAGACAGGCGACTTGCATGACTGCTAAGATACCATTGGCCAACGCAGTGACAACGTTTATCTATATTGCGGAAGAGGTTATCTTGGCACAAGGATCAGGTATGCTGGCAGTTCAGCCGCAGTCAACAAGGGATAGACTGAAACAGGTTTGTATTGGTTCATTTGAGGGTCCATGAGACCTCTCGTGACAATGGCACCCTGGTTAATTTAAAACATTTTGCATTAGCTTGCCGAATAGGTGCCTCACGATTTGTCTGATATGGAATATTCGTATATTGGACGGGAGTTAGTCGCCTGGCCTTTGACAGTTGAGCGCTTCGGCATTTAATAATAGTGTTGCTACTTGGCAAGGATGGCCAGCGAATAGAACTTCGCACAACACTATTTTAAGGGCAAATAAAAAATAAAAATAAAAAATTAATATGATATTGATCAAGACATTTATGCTTGAAACGACGTTTATAATTTGAATAATTAAGGACTTCTTTAATACCTTGTTGTCGGCATTAAGAATTAAGCTTAACCTGCCCCGCACATTATGGTTGTGACCTCTCTTCCCTAACATGCCCTTCTTCTATAACGCTTCTGGTGGCATCACTCTAACCCTACCAGATTCGATAGTCTTATGTCACAATGCGACTCTCTGACCAAGAAGCTGTCGATGCTATCCACGTCAGATTAGAGCCACCTGGCCCAACAGCCCTCAGCATCGTATATACAGAAAAAGGCAATTCTACGTCCGTTTCAAGGCTGCTGGGTTCTGGCTGGACGCCGAAATGTACGACCGCGCAGCCTTTGCTGAGGATACAAGCGATTTATTTAAACGTGAAGCTGCTATTTATGAAGCTCTTGGCTCACATCCGCGCATCCTTAAGTGCATGGGTGTCGAACTGATGCCTGATGGAGAGGAAGCGTGGGCTTTGCGTCTAGAGCGAGCACCATATGGTAACTTGCAGGAATATATCATGAAACATGAACCTCCGACTATGGCTCGCCGATTACAAGTGACAGTCGACTTGACGGAGACCCTGAAATACACCCACAACAGTGGAGTCATTTGGGGTGATCTTTTGGCTCGAAATGTTCTTGTTTTTGATGATCTTCACATCCAGCTCTATGACTTTACTGGATCTACTCTGAAGGACAAATTTCCAGAAATTCTCTTCGCCTGTGAACCTCGTTATTGGGTACCAGGGCCACAGAAAGATTCTGGTACTAAAACCATCTTTGAGAAAGATCTGTTTGCGCTTGGTACCGCAATATGTGAGATCACAGAATGGACTGTCCCTTATGGCTTGATCGAGGTAGAGGAAGTGCAGTAGAAGCTCTTGGACGGGGATTATCCTCACATACATGAGAGTAATCCTGCATGGGATGTCATCCATAAGCTCTGGCGTCTTGAGTATAAATCTACACGAGAGGTGGCGGAAGCTCTGAAGAAATTGAATGATGTTCAAGCTTTACAACGCAATTCTCAAGCTTGAAAGCGATGGCTATAATGAGAGGCCCTAGCATACCCCGATTATCACCGAGTTCCATTCAACTCGCACTAAAGTGCCATATTCCCTCTGCTGTGTAAAAGCGCCCTTGTCTCTTGACAGTTCCCCAAACTCCTACCGTTCTACCGGAGTGTAAGTTCTCAATCCACAAAGAGGTCAGGCAAGATTCCACGTCGCCATATAATGCACTTCTCAAGGTGTTACTGTAGTACCTGTATAACTGCAAACGACGTGCACGTTGGAGTCAAAGTTCCGAGGTTATTGTGAATGACGGCTCACTAGTTGCGATTGGCTTTTTGTAGTGTTTAGTTGTTTATTTGACTTTGGTCTGTCGTTGTATCCCTTATATTGGAGGGTTCTTAGGGCGGTCCAGAGACCAAAGGTTTGTCCCGTTGGATTAAGCTCTTTTGAGTTTGGTCATCTCCACCTGCTGCGGGGTCATCTTTCAGCTACTGCAAGAATTACAGGGAGAGTCATGCGCTCTATTTGCCAAGGTTGAACAGAATGAAGCACACAGTTCAACAGTTCATTGAGAAAAGCCAGACGGAGATGAGGAGACGATGGCAAATCCGAAAATATCAATTCGTAATGGTTTAAATCCGAGGTCTTGGCGCAGGGGTTTTTCTTGACAGGTCGTGGCGCAGTCAATCAAGACTGCGGCATTTCTGATCCTGACTGGACCAGCCAAGAGCATTCAAACTGTGGCGATTCATGCACTGTTGGAGATATTTTTGGATTTCTGCGTCAGGTACTGGCTGGACCAGCAGATTTCAGTGGAGGGACGGGATCCAGATGTGATGAATGCCTCCATCTAGGGCTGCAGGACACTGTCGGTAAGCAGGTTAAAGCTGTTCGGGCGAGAGAAGATGATGGAGGCTTGGCTAGTCCGCTTTGGCGACTGGCTGAAACGCTCAAATTCAACGGCAAGATGAGATGTAATGTCGCACGAGAGAGCCTTGCGGTGTAGCTGAAAGGCACATTCCATCTCGAGGCTCGAAGGCGCGAGGTTAGGGCTGGCTGGATCTTTCTGGGCTGGATATTTGGCGGAGGCGCGGCTTGAGGCTAGACTGTGAGAGGAATTGGAGGATGAATCTAAGCTGCGGCCGGGCTGACAGACAGTAATCGGGCTGAGGTGTGATGAGACAGAAAGGAGCTATGTGCAGTAGCTCGCTTCAGCTGTAGGGCGGGTTGAAGCCAGCCTCTTTGTATAACCACTTGATGTGCCTCTCGCCTATATTGATGTTCATTTCTCTCTTGCACCTCATCATTTCCTACCCACGATAAATGGCAGGACAGGCAGATTCGACCCCTGCCATTTCAATCGTCCTATCCCTGCTGGCAGTTCAAGCCGAGCCACCCCAAATCAACGTCACTCGCTCATTCATATCCTTATCCGTCACCTGGGTCAGTGGAGGATCATCCTTTACTATCCCACTCGGGGAGAGCCTGAAACACAGAGACCGTTGCTCTCGAGCACGCCAAGCTGGACCCTCCAACTCGCTCGTTGGTCCTTGGAAATAACGGCATAATCGGATCTGCCAAGACAAGAAAGAGGGTTCTCTACCTCCATTCGCAGACTGGACGCGAATATCGAACAGCCGAGCCACAGACCAACGCAAGTGTTAGCCACCTACAGACTCGCACTCGCAGAGACCGTTCTCAAGTTTGGGGTAGCTAGCGCCTGACCCAACCCTTGTCTGCGGCTGCAGTCAAATCCAATATTGACACTGACTGACATTGATTTTCGTCAGCTCTGATTTGAAACCGACCGACATCCTTTTTTTTTTTTTTTTTCTTGTCCAGCCTACGACAACCTCCAATCTCGCACACCCTTTTTTCTCTGTTCTCTTTATTTACTGTGCATTTGTTTCATAGTGTCCATCATTCGTTCGTTGGCACATTTACAATCGCTTCCCCTGCGTCTGTGCATCGTCGCATAACGTCACTCAAGCTTTCGCCAACACTCGCCCACCGCGATTCCTTGGTCTGTGGTGGGAACCGAAACCCGGGGCAACCGCCAGCGCAACAATCAATCAACCATAAACCATCAGTTGCGCAACTGTAACCGCGCTCCAAAAAAGAGGCCAACTAAATACTTTGAGACTCATGAGTATAGCGCCTCTTGTGCGCATAAACAACCGCAATCATGTCGTATAATCGCCTAGGCAAGTACAGGCAGCTAGCCATGACCCTTCCTTCTCTTTGATCATCGTCATCTACCCCTTTCTCCCTCAATATGAGACAGTCGAGACATACCCCTCCCTCTTAAAGCACCCCTGGTTGGAATTGCATTATATTGCGACTCGGCATCTGTTCACTCTTTGTTTCTCAAAATCGGCAACACCGTAAAGTGGTTATAATCTTATCATCATCAATTGCAACAAGCTTTGTTTGTGGTGGTAAGGTTTATTGACGTTGTTGCGTCTGAGGCGCATTGTCGTGTATCATTCGCAAGCTTATTTACCTGCTACCACTCGCATTGCTCTTCTCACCACGGTGCAACTCTATCAACAAAAATACTCTGAACATACAAGTCTAACTGCGATTGCCTTCAGACGACGATTACTATAATAACGAGATGGATCCGCGTTACGGGGCACAGCCTCGCCAACATCGGACGCCTTCACCAGGACAGCCGCTCCAGCAGGGCTACCAGCTCGACGATAACCCCTTCGACGATGGCCGATATGGACAGTATGGCCCTTCTCAGCAACACCTTGCTATGCCCTCGGGCCCTGATCCCCATCGGTTACCTACTCCCAGCGATAACTTAAACCTCAACCCAGCTGTAAGTCTTGATCGCCGCTTTGAGCGTCGCGCACGTGGAATTAAGAATGGAATTGACTTTGTCGTAGCACTCTGTCGATAATTTGTCTGGCTACGGCCCGCCTGGTGGTGATTACGCCTTAAATCCTGAAGCACACCACGATGCCTACTACAACCAGCCCTACGAGCCTCGTCCTCAGCAGCAACCATACGATCAGGGTTATGATCAAGAATACGACCAACCTTACGATGATCATAGGCCTATGCTGCAGCACCAACCGTCTGATGCGCCAAGCGAACCATACCAAGATCAACCACAACAAGGCGGCGGAATTAAACGGTGGAAAACCGTCAAGCAAGTTCTCTTGTACCGAGGTAACCTCGTTCTCGATTGCCCCGTTCCGCCGATTCTTTTGCAGCAGAATCCTCACGGCGAGCGTGATGAGTTCACACATATGCGATATTCGGCTGCGACTTGCGATCCCAATGATTTCTACGACCACGACTTTACACTGCGACAGAGGCTCTTCACCAAGCCCCGCCACACTGAGCTGTTCATTGTCGTGACAATGTACAACGAGGACGATATTTTGTTTGCCCGAACTATGACCGGTGTTTTCAAGAACATCGAGTACATGTGTAACCGTCCCAATAGTAAGACATGGGGTAAAGACGCCTGGAAGAAGATCGTTGTCTGTGTAGTCAGCGATGGTCGTTCCAAGATCAACCCCAGAACCAAGGCTCTTTTGGCTGGTATGGGTGTTTATCAAGAGGGTATCGCCAAGCAGCAGGTCAACGGAAAGGATGTCACAGCCCATATTTACGAATACACGACACAAACTCACCTCCAGATCAAGAACGATGTTGTTCAGCTTGTCCACCGACGTCAGCCAGTTCAAATGCTGTTCTGTTTGAAGGAGAAGAACGCCAAGAAGATTAACTCACACAGATGGTTTTTCACAGCTTTTGGTAGAGTCCTGGACCCCAACATTTGTGTGCTTCTCGATGCTGGTACACGACCTGGTGGAAACTCGATTTACCATCTCTGGAAGGCCTTTGATCTCGAGCCCATGTGTGGTGGTGCTTGTGGTGAAATTAAGGCTATGTTGGGTACTGGCGGAAAATACCTTCTGAATCCGCTGGTCGCTGCCCAGAACTTTGAGTACAAGATGAGCAACATTCTCGATAAACCTTTGGAGTCCGCATTTGGTTTCATCTCTGTGTTACCTGGTGCTTTCTCAGCCTACCGCTATGTTGCTCTTCAAAACGACAAGAACGGAAAGGGACCTCTCGAGAAGTACTTCTTGGGTGAGACGCTCCACGGTGGAAGTGATGCTGGTCTTTTCGAGTCCAACATGTATCTCGCCGAAGACCGTATTCTCTGCTTCGAACTGGTCACCAAGCGAAACTGTCATTGGATCCTGCAATATGTCAAGTCAGCCACTGGCGAGACTGATGTTCCCGATACAGTTACCGAGCTGGTTCTCCAGCGTCGTCGTTGGCTCAACGGTTCTTTCTTTGCTGCTATCTACGCTATTGTTCACTTCCTCGACTTCCTCCGATCTGATCACACTTTCCTGCGAAAGTTTGCCTTCTTCATCGAATTTATCTTCAACACTATTAACATGATCTTTGCCTGGTTTGCTATTGGCAACTTCTTCCTGGTTTTTAAGATTCTAACAACTAGTTTGGGAGATGAAACTCTGCTTGGACGGACAGGAGAAATTCTGGGTGTCGTATTCACCTGGCTCTATGGTGTATTCTTGATTACTTGCTTCGTTCTATCTCTGGGCAATCGACCAGCAGGCTCTGGTAGACTCTACACCGCTATGTGTTGGTTCTGGGCTGCTATCATGATGTAAGTTCACTGACATTTTTTTGCTGCTTGACACTAACAGTCAACCAGCTACCTCCTGTTCGCTGCGATTTTCATCGCCGTTAAAGCTATTATGGCTGACGTTAACGACGCAAATGGCTTTAATTTCTCGGATATCTTCAAGAACAAGGTCTTTTACATGCTTATCATTTCAGTCATGTCGACATTTGGTATTTGGTTGATCGCATCTCTGATCATGCTGGATCCTTGGCACATGGCTACTTCTTTGGTACAGTACATGCTTCTTACGCCCACCTTCACCAACGTTCTGAACGTGTACGCCTTCTGCAATACACACGATGTTTCTTGGGGTACCAAGGGTGACGACAAGGTGGAGAAGCTTCCTTCGGTCAACACTAAGGACGGCACTGGAAAGACGGATCTCCCAGACGAAGGAGATTTGAACGCGCAATACCAGCGAGAACTTGCTGTCTTTGCACAGAAGCACGTTGAAGTCAAGAGTGCCCCTACTCCCAGTCAGCTTCAGGAGAAGCAAATGGATTACTACAGAGGTGTTCGTACCGGTGTCGTACTCATCTGGATGGTCACAAACTTTGGTCTAGCAGCGATCGTTCTGAGCTCTGCTGGTCTGGATCGAATCAGCCCGAAGAAGGATCAAGACCATGAAGCGGAGCAGCTGAGCCGATCCAACATCTACATGTCTATCGTACTATGGAGTGTGGCAGGCCTGAGCGCGTTCAAGTTTATTGGTGCGATGTGGTTTTTGGTGGTGCGCATGTTCAGAGGTGTCTAAGCTGAGAAGCGCAGCGCAGCTTAGCTCGAACTTTGGACGTGCATGGAACGAGAAAGTTCGTTTAGCTCTTCACATTATACCCATTTATGACGAGTCCTCAGGAGATCGAGGGGACTGGATGCTGTTGAGTAACGTCCGTGTGTGTAAACAAACTTTGATGTTGGTCATGTCATGATGTTTTGACTCAGCTGCGGAGGATACGATACATACCAGGAAGGCGTTTGGTTTGCTTAGGTTAGGTTTATATCCTTAGATGTGTACATATGAGGATGAATATTACGTTGACTTCTTTCTATCGTATCTTGTCATTCTGCTTGTGATATGCTAAGGGATGGCAGAAAATTGAAGCCGTCAATCCTGATGTCAAAATTTGTTTTCTATTAATTCTGGATGAATCTGGTTTCCATATTTTTGCCCCTAATTCCTTGTCTCAAGTCTGACACCCTGAGGTATGGTGATGTGGTTTTGTTTTTCATCGGATCCATAAAAGTCCGACAGTGATATCATGAATTCTCCCACAGATATGTTCAGACTATTCATTTTTACAATGTCACGCACGCCCTCACTCTTCAACTGTCTAATTCGCACCCATCACATAACATCACGCAAAAAGCTATCGCGCGTCCGCCGCGCAGCACAACAACTCAACGTAGACTGGCTCTTCGTGCGAAGCGGCGGATCGCCGGGGATAATGTTTGCTGAAGGGCGTGATGAGGCTGGTTTGACAGAGTGGGTATCTACAGTACAAGCGCTGAGGTATAAAGATTTCAAGTGCGTTGCGAAGCCGGCGAAAGCAGAGGCAGAAGCCGTGGGAGGGAGGACAGGCTTTGATGAGACGGAGTCGGTGAGAGAGTTTGGGAGGGTTATGGATGAGAAGGGCTTGGGGGGTTGGTGGAAGAGGGCGATGGGGTATGATGGGGAATGATTGATACAGGCTACTGTGATCATAGTGGGAGAAGAGGAGGCGATGTTGAGGGGTGTTGAGAGGCGCGTCGAACGCGCGGCCTAGAAGATCGTGACGGAGGCTAGGAAGATGGTGAGTTGAGACGGCGATGGCTTGATCATGGCACTAACACTAATGCTTGTTCAGCTGAGTCCGAGCCACGAAGAAGCATTGATCGTTGATATCATCTCCGACTTCATTGACATCACATCTGCAACATGAGCACTGGACTTCATCGGTACTCCGATCTTGGGCTTGCGATAGACATGGTATCCATGTGTTACATGTATGACTGAAGCCTCAGGCCATCATATCTTTTGACTTCCACCATTCGATGGCCATCGTCATACTATCAACATCAGCTTCTCATGAACGACCGCTCTTCCATACATCAGCGGGATACACAACCAGACAATCCTGACACTCTCCACAACCTTCACAATCCGGGCCCCATTCCCCATACTGGAGATTCAACCTCCAAGATGTCGGCCTCTCACCACATGAGCCAGTCTTCAAGTCAAAACTATCCAGCTTGGCAGGAAAATTCCTCCAGTCAGCACCATCATCTCTATTCATCAGTGTACACACATGCACGCTAGTCTTGCGTCCTGTAGCAACCGATTTTTGCAGAACGGGTTCCTTAAGGCCGGCTTTAAAGGGGGCCTGGGGAGGGATACCTCTGTAGGACGAGTCGTTAAAGTAAAGGCTGTCAAGGTTTGGTATGCAGAGGAGTGCTGCAAAATCGCGACCATCGCGATGGACAATTTCGTCGTCCCATGATAGCTGGACTGTGTCGATACCAACTTGGACATTGCGCAATGCCTCAAAGCCTTCTGGCCAGTCCATGGTACGACGGCTCTGTTTCATGGCTTTTGCTATCCATGGGAGACTTGTGTGGGGGTCTAGGCCTCTTTTAGCGAATCCGAGAGTGTGAAGGTGAGGACATGATGTGATGAGGAGGAGTTTTAGGACTGCAACGTGGCCTGACTCAAGATTCCGTCGGATTTCGTCAGCATTGTCATCAGAAAAGGTCCATAGCTCTTCTGCGGTCTGAATATATCTTCTCATGTCTTGCATTTCCAGCTCAGATCTTGTAGGAAAGCCCTCAGCGAGACCATACTGTCCTGGCAATCTTAGAGCCCGTGGCCGCCAATCTTGCCAACCTTGTCGACTGCCCCAGATTCTAAGCTCGCGAACATGCCATCTCTCTACGTTGGCTTTCGTAGTTTCCTTCAATAGATCAATCACGTTTTCTGGTAAGAGATCTGATACGATTCTGTATTTGGCATGCGCATTACGATGAAGATCCAAGAGATGTTTGCACTGGCGGTGTAGGGTAGTTCAAGTGAGGGCAACATCGAAATATGTTGAGGGAGGGCTGTAGTCAAGGATCTAAAGAATGAGCTCCGTAGAGAGGCATAGAAGCGGACTGTTATCTGTCGTAGTGTGTTTGACTTGGCCTTGTTAAAGGGACTGTGAGGTGAAGGTGGAGTGAATAACAGCAGAGCCTTTTATAAAGATGATTAGGCACGGTCTCAATCGTGGATGGGAAATCGTCGAGAGATGGCAGCCCAGAAGTGGAGCTAGCCAAGGACGCTATTGACGACAGTGAATAAGTTGGTGGTTTCCATATTGATTTGTTCACGGTATGCTAGTAGTGACTTTTGACATGTAATATTGCTCAAGACAAGCGTGTTTCAGAAAGTCGCCGAAAAGAGATTAAGTGCCGTAGTATAAAGTCAACGAACCATTAAATATGTAATCTAAAGTGCAGAAGTTCGCACGGGATATCATACAGAAGCCAATTCGCTCTATCCGTCATCCAAACATGAGAAATCCATGACATATGTATCCATCCATTAGATTCCGAAGCCAAACCCTTAAGCAGCAATCATGAAGCCAGCGACACCAACAGCGGCAAAAGCAGCAAGCATGTTGACACCACGAGGAGCGACGGCATTAGGCTTATCAGAGGAGTCAGAGCCACCAGCGCTACCAGTAGGAGAAGCACCAGGAGTAGCGAAAGTCTCGAGAGCAGTCTTGAGCTGGACAGTCTCTACGCTGGTGCCAGTGGTGAAGAGGATCTTTCCAGGAGTAGAGCAAACCAATCCACCGGAATTGTCAAGCTCGTCCTCGTCAATACACTTGCCAACAAGCTCCTCCATATCTTCGTACTTCTCATTTTCCCACTCGACCACGGCGGTCATGTAGCTCATGATATCAGAAGACAGCGAAGAGGGAGCAGTGAGAGTGCAAGGGTCGGTGGTCTCGGCAGTGAGAGCCCAGGACTCAAGGTCACTGTTGGCAGTGGGAGCGCTTCGAAGGATGGAGAGGGCAGAGCTCTGACACTCCTCCTTGTCGTCACGCGCAAAGATAGCATTGACACCGCGCTTGTTGAGACTGAAGTTGGGGATGTGCTTGCCAACCTGAAGAGTCTCGAGGATGTGGACGACATCGACGCGCTTGACTTCAGAGGCAGAGACGGTGGTAGCAGCCGCAGCGGCGAGAAGAGTGATGTACTTGGTCTGCATGTTGATAGTGTTTTTGTTATAAGCGAGTGAGGTACTTTGAAGAGTGAATGTGCGAGTTGCTCTGAGAGATACAGGCTACTTATAGTAGATGGATGCTCACGATGTGATGAGTTAGGACATTGTGGCTACAACGTGCCATCTCCGTCTGGGCGAAGAGTCACCGGGCAGCCTAAGGGGAATTTCATGAGGCACAGTTAAGGGATCCGCGAATGTGTCCAATGAGGAGCATGGGATTCATCTTGGCGAAGGATTCAGAAGATGACCCCTGGCAAGGCTGAGTGGAGGCTAGGGGTTGATCGCGTTGTAAAAGCGAAGCGAGGGTCCAGAGGTCGCCACTGAGTTGTTGGTTCATTGTGGACTAGATCAATGCGTTGTCTAGCTTGAAGGTGAAGAAGAGGTTAATGCTTACACCTAATGACTCTTCCATCTATGCAACGTTCCTCGTGAATGCATCGTCAAGACCGAATCTCACCCTTCCATGGATTCAAGAATACACCACTCGTCGCTTCAGCAGGCGATTAAAATGCTAAAATTAACCTTGTGTGCAGCACACTCTTAGGCTCTTAGCTGCCTGGCTAGGCTAATGTGGCGTAGGAGACCCAACTGTATCCAATCGCTTAAGGCGGGAAACCTGCAACTTTATTCGTATCGTTTCCTCATCTGTCGGCCGTTTCCCAACTCAGAAAGTGGCTGAGCTTTCTCTGGTCCTGTTTATATCCACTTGCGTTAAGATAAGATCTGCTTTTGATGTGCCTACATGTGCCTGAATGAAGCTGCTTTATGACTTCATTTAAAAGGATCGGCGATAATGTATCACGAGATAGGCGAAGCTCATCCTTGGCAAGGCAGGAACAGGCGCTTTGCTGCTGCACTGCAACCACTGAAACCCTTGTCAAGAATCACGAGCGGCGTAGAGCACCACCGAGCATGACCAGCCAATTAACAACACCGCGATACCACCAAAAAGACAAAATAGGTTCTCAGCAAAAGATGAAGCCACTGGATAGGAGTGAAATTGAATGCGTAATCTGGGAATCGAACCCAGGGCTCCCCGACGCTGCTCGAATGGCAACGGAGAATTTTACCACTAAACCAATTACGCTACTAGTTGTTGTGATGTTGCGTCACTATTTTGATTTAGGAATCTAGGTGGAACGACTCTGGAAAGTTGCGAGCAATATGGGGCTGTATTGTCTCCGGACCTTGGACTATCGTCTGGGCAACTGGTAGACTGCCTGAAGTGTGCTTTGAGAAATGTTATCTGAAGTTGAATCTGACTGACCGCACGCCTGACCTTATATCACTTCAAGAATATTTCCTGTACAGGCATTATGAAGTCGGCATGTATGACGACGACGCAGTCTATTAAGCTAACTAGTTCGTATATCTAAGTCGTTACCATTTCCCATCATATACTTCCATCCATTCCATTCATATATACTGGCAATTAAGTCAAGCCGAGGAAGAGCGGCAGAGTGAACGCGCAAGAAACCTGGACAGCCAGAGGAACAATGGCATATGTACCAGCCGAGAACTTGCCAGGCGCAATAGTCCAGCCCCAAGGCGCACCAAAAGACATGTACATCATACCGGCAGCGATTATGATACAGATGAGGAACGTCCACTTGAAACGGTGCATCATCTTGTTGAGACCGATGTAAATACCAGTAGGTCCCAGCTCCTTGGATGTCGACGCCCACTCAATATTAACGGAGAAGGCGTGGCATAGAAGAGCTTTGGCACAGTTGATACTGATGCCACCAAAGAAGAGAAGGAGGAAGGGAAGCCATTTGCAGGCTTCGAGGATGGCAGCCCAGAATGACTTTTCCTTGAGACGGTGACGGGTCATGCTTGTGGCGATAGAGGCGACGCCGTTGAAGATGACTAGGAGGGAGACCCAGATACCCCATGATGGAGTGTAGAATTGGTCTAGATCGTAGAAGAAGAGACCAACGAGGACATAGTTGACCAGAGTGAGAAGCATACCAGCTGCGATGGCGTAGTCTATAAATGTTAGTTTGGTGCTGAAAGGAGGTAGAGTTGAAGAGGACTTACAGGTGAAGATGTAGGCAATGATGGACACCTTGCTGGTGACTGGCATGTTACTCCAGAGGAAGCGGAGAAAGAGTCGAGTAACAGGGCCCTTGTAAGGCCACTGATAGCTGTGAAGGGTCAGCAATTATTCGGAGGTCAAGGACAAAGTACAGCTTACAAAGGATGAAAGACCAGCTCATTGCATCCATAAGCATACTTCTCCCATCTGTTCAACTCATCATAAACCGTCAACGATACACCTTCCTGAAAGCCGCCATTATGATACGTCGCCAACCGACACACCATACCAGCCATCTGAACTCTCAAACTAATATCAAAGTCCTCAGAAACATGCGAGTCAGACCACCACTTGGTAACCTTATCCGATGGATCAACGAACGCAACACTCTGAATAGCCTTCCATCGCAAGAACGCATTGTGCCCAACAAACGGCGCAACATCTCCTGTGCCAACACCGTACTTGATGGCTGTGTAGACAATGTTGGTGAAGTATGTGATGCCGTTCTCAAAGATGTTGTGCGCAACTTGCATGACGCCTGAGCCGTGCTGGAGGATGGCGACTTCAGGAGATTCATACATCTCAAGAGCGCCGTAGAGAAGACAGTCAATGGGGACTCGGGTATCGCAGTCGATGAGGAGGATGATCTCGCCCATGCGGATATTACCCTCAGCCCACGTCTTGCCCTCATCAGCATCAACCATGTTCTGCAACGCCTGATCATACAGCCTATCATCATCATCGGCAGTAAGATCTTCATACGCACACCCCCTAGCCTCACACTCCAGCGCCGTAAGCCGCAACATCTCATCCTCAACCCTCTGCGAGAAGGCAAGACAGTAGTTCATATTACTAGCCTTTTTGAACTTTCCCTTGCGCACGAAACCAAGTTTGTTAGCAAGGCCTTGCGGACTGACTTCTGATTCATCTTGGTTGTCGACTTCAGGATCAATGGGGGGCGAGCGCTTGAACCATGAGAAGAAAGACTTGGACTTTGGGGATTTCTTGTTGGGCAGACGCGCGCAGTAGCCGATGCCGTTTTCGCGGTAGTACTGCTTGCGGGCGGCGGCGAGTTCGGGCTGGATGCATTGCATGCCGTCGTCGTTGATGTAGACGGAGGCGGTGCCGCCTTGGTTTTCGTAGTGCTGGATGGCTGCCATTACGGAGACCATTGTTGGGACGATGACACTGAAAAGTTAGAATGAGGGGAATACTTGATGTGAAGTTGGCTTACCCTCGGAGACCTTCTTTGTAGACGGGCATTTGAACAGTGATGTGAGGAAGCTGGTAATCCCGGTAGCGCTTTGGGTTGGGCTTGACGGCTATAGTAAAATGTCAGCCGTGTTGCACGTGTTGATAGTCAGTTACTCACCAGAATGGAATTTCGAGTTCCTCAGGCAGATACCAGCTGGTAGAAGAAGTTGAAAGACGCTACTGACGACGACGATGAAGAAGAACTTGACATGGTCAGTAAACAGAACTTGAGAAACGGGAAATACAGACTGACCAGTGACAAAACGCACAGAGGCGGAATGACAACACACAGAATGAAGCGCTTATAATCACCGTCCCACGACCATTGTCGGATCAACTACTTGAAGTCAGTCACCATCTCAAGTATCTCATCAAAGCGACTCACTCGTGAAACACCCACGCTCTGCGTGAGAATGACCAGCATGATGACGATACCAATTCGGAACGAGTGAACAAGAAGAGTCGGACGTTTGAGCTCCTGGCCCTCAACGTCTTCGTCTCCCTCGCCTCCCTCTTCAACCTTGATAGCGGCCTGGTAGACCTCATTCCGCTCATCAATAGCACCACGAACGGGCGTGGGCATGCCATTGACGGATTGCGCTTCTGTTTGAGCGTGAAGACCACGAGGCATGTTGGGGCCAACGATCTGTGACAACTGTCAGCACGCACGACTTTGAGGGTGAAAGGTGACTTACGACTCCGAGCATCTGCTTCTCGACATTGTGCGCCACTGTGAGAACAGTTCTCGCCTCATGGGCCCAGATGAGCACACACCGTTCTTGGACAACAATGCATGAACTTGTCAAATGAACAAGTGATTCATGAACATCTGCAAGGCTGGGAATGATGGGAATACGAGCACCAGTATCCTCATTCACCAGACTCCCTTGTCCAGGCTTGATACTGTCAAGGACTGAGTTGGTGACCTCAGAGGACATTGAGACGACAGCGGACTCATTGAGGCGATTGACAGCAGCGACCAGGTCTGGGCTGGGGTCATCTGGGTTGTAGATGTATGTGCCGTCTGGCTTCTTGAGGGCAATGCATGTTGATGACCAGCCGCTTGTGATGGCGGTGGCAGCAGGTTCATCGAACCAGCCTAGAAGTGTTGCACGGCGGGCAATGTATCTAGCGACCTGCTTATGTCAGTAGCTGTGATGACGGTGATGAAGTGCATGGAGTGAGATGCTGGCAGGTAACACAATGGCTAACGTGCCACCGCATGAGTTAAGCAGGATCGGTATGCAAGGGAGGAAAAGCGATGTTGGCGATATGAAACAAATCCACTCAAATGGACACAAAACTTACAACTGGCAGATCCGTAGCCGCGGCATCGGGAATCTGCATGGCAGCAGGCGTACCCGAATATGAGCTGTGAGCGGATCTCGACGGGGGAGACCTTCTCGTGGGCCCTTCAGGCGCCTTAGCAGGAGCATGATCAACACCTGCCTCGAGTTTCTTGAGAGTAGCAGCGTCTGTGGTAGGACTAGGTGGTGACAAAACACCAGACTCTACGAAGCGAGAGACAGACTTTTCCGAAGCCATTGGCGACTTTTCGGAAGTCATGGCTCACGTGGGAGATGTTGTTGGACTCTCACGAGGCAGAAAGAAACGACAGTGTATGTATGTGAAGAGACAAGCGAAGGTAAAGATCTTCTCTGCTTCTACAGGGGAATGCGTGGGGGGGAGGGAGATGGTATGGTAGAAGAAGAGGACTGAGTCGGTCAGGTCACCCAAGGTGAAGGAGAGAATAACCGGCGGGTGAAGTAAGTAAGTTATGAATGCTCTCACGCACGGCTTATCCGGCGATCTAGACGAAACGACTGCTGTAATCTTGGAGTCTCGAATCTCCCATGTGTAAGCGTCAGACAATATTTCCATGCAATGTTGTTTTTTCAGCTGGCCCTTTTTGCCTCGTATCTTTGTCGCCTCTCTGTTTTTTCCTCTTTGTTGGGACCATGCATCTCAGCACGTAACACAAAGCCCAGCACCACGCAGCACATCCATGCCTGCAGAAATATCTACCAGCCCCCTGACTCCGGGCCCAAGGAAGACTCCGTTTCGAATCACGGCTAGCGAGCTAACGCCAAGTTACCCATAACGACGAGAGGATGCAGTACCCGTACCCGCTGTCGTGATAAGAAGAAACATTTCTCTGACAAAAGTGAAGCTGACAACGGGGCCATTGCGTGCTGATAATGACAAGTCGTGGCCGTGATATCCAGGCCAGTTGGTCAAGAACCAAAAGTGGATATATTGGGAATGCCTGCTTTTACGAGCATGGTCGCAGAAGCGTCATGTAACCATGCGGCGTGTCTAATTACACTAGGTAGCGATGTTCTTTTTCTCTGGGGCCAGCGAATAAGTCTAATATTAGAAATTAAGGTTATCGCCAAGACGAGGACCCAATGGGAGAAGGAGAAAAGAGTGATCAACTCGCGAGATTGTAACGTATAAGCACAGAGCCTCGGGAGATAACATAGAGACCGTGATATGTTTCGGGTATAGTGTTATCCGCGGGCCGTGGCCCGTTGGTTGAAGAGACGGTTAATTCGAGGACATGAAAATCTTGATAACGTCCCGTCCCCTGTCACCATCTCTTGGCGAGCCAGGGCCTGCCAGGGTTTTAACGTTTTGTCTTGCCAGGGTATTGGCCATGTTTGCTAGGGCCCAACGACTTAGCTTCCTGATTGATATCTAGTGGCTGGCTGATGGGGTTGTATCGCATGTGAAACCTGCATTCGCAAACTGACCACTTAGACTTTCGCGGAAGGTTCCTTAGTCTCACCGTTGAGGCTTGCGGCCCGCAGAGCCTTATTGAAAGTCTACGAATCATGACTTGGAGCCACCAATTGTGGCGTTTGCCGCTGACACAATGTTATCTCCTAGCGCAATGGCCTCTCGGAGAGATATCAATCTGCCGAATGATTAGACTCAAAGGCGACATTTTTCTACGTCTCAACGCTTTTTCTTTTTTTGATTGCCACGTTGGACGTGCATTTCAGCGCGGCTGGTATCAAGAGATGCATAATCATTCACCCAAAAGAATTGAGCTTACGCGATAAACAACCTCTTCAGGTTCTGGACCGAGGCTGAATGGATGGATCCCTGTAGGATACTTGCTCTTGGTTACTCGTGTTGTAGTGTACAGACCTCAAAGACCAGAAACAATGACAAAGAGAAAACAAAGAGCTCATTTAACTGAACCTGTCTTGACCGAACAAATAATTAATTAATTCCGTCTTCCCTGGTTCCTTTTCTCCAAATCACCACGTGCTCCACTTTTACACGCTGTAATGGAAGGCTCGAGGAGTGCTACGACCGCTGAGGACTCGTCCTCTCAGCGGGTCAATCCGTTTGCGACGCCTGGAGCTGAATCTACTGAGAATCCCTTTGCGACCCCGGTTGCTGCGACGCCGATTGCTGAGTCTGTTGCATCGCGACGATTGACACAGAGAAATGCTTCTTCGTATGAGAGTGAGTTTGTAATTGTATTTATTTTGGGTGTTTACTGATGACTGATAGTCTCTGGACCTCGTCGTCGCTTCAAGAGCAGTCGTCTTCAGGGCGAGTTTGAGAAGCCTTGGTTAGAGGATAAGAAGAAGCAGTGGAATTGGGATAGCACCATTTTCTACACATGCATTTTCATCGGTCTTGGTGAGTTCAGTCATTAGAACAAGTCTTCACTCATTGACATTGTTACAGGAATTGGTGGCTATCTCTGCTGGAAGGAGACCACCAGCGTCCCCAATCATGAAGTAAGTCCCCCATTCACTGAAGCCATCACCACTAACAACGACAGTACTGCCTTGTCATGGACGACACCTTCCAGAACCTCGACAACTGGAACCATGAAGTTCAAATGAACGGCTTCGGGTACGTCTCTTCTCTTTCACTCAATTCAATTCTCACTAACACTCTCAGCAACGGCGCCTTTGACTGGACAACCGACGATGAGGCAAACTCATACGTCGACGCCCAAGGCCTGCACATCGTCCCTACAATGACGCTAGAAAGCACTTCCATAACCCGCGACCAGCTCCTCAACGGCTTCACCGTCAACATGACCACCAACAGCAAAACCTGGGGAAAATGCACCGCCAAAAACATAAAAAAGACGGACGACCGCTGGCCCTGCGCAGCGCGCAGCAACGCCACCCTCGGCCAGATCATCAACCCCGTGCGCTCAGCGCGGCTTAATACAAAGGGTAAAAAGACGATCAAGTACGGGCGCGTCGAAGTCACGGCGCGTATGCCAAAGGGTGATTGGATGTGGCCTGCTATTTGGATGATGCCGCAGGATGAGGTCTACGGTGAGTGGCCTAAGAGTGGTGAGATTGACATTGCCGAGAGTAGAGGCAATGATGCGCGGAAGTATCCGATGGGGAATAATCTTGTTTCTTCCGCGCTGCATTGGGGTACTGCTACGGAGAATGATCGCTGGAGGAGAGCGTATGGTGAATGGGGAGGTAAGAGGGTCATTTACTCTGAGGACTTTCACGTCTATGGCCTTGAGTGGAGTGAGAAGTATCTGTTTACTTGGCTGGATGGTCGCCTTCGAGTAAGTTGTTCACATCGCAGCTTGATCAGCGTTACTGACATGTCCCAGCAAGTTCAATTCTTTGACTTCACCAAGAACAAGAACCTCTGGACCTACGGCGAATTCGCCGGCGAGTCCATCAACGGCTCCATCCCCGTTGATCCATGGAGCAGCACAGGTCGCAAAAACACTCCTTTCGACGAGTCCTTCTATCTCATCCTCAACGTCGCAGTCGGCGGTACCAACGGCTGGTTCCCGTAAGTTACATGTCTCCATTTCCTCTACAACTCTGACACCGAGTCCACTTTTTGATCTCGCTCACGATCTCGCAATTACGTGCGGGGAAGTTGCAACATCTTGGCTGATCCAATTATTCTACAGCGATGCAATCGGCGATAAACCCTGGGCCGATAGCAGCGAGACCCCGATGCGTGACTTTTGGAAGGCAAATGAGACATGGCTTCCAAGCTGGGGACCCGTCAAGGATCGCGGTATGGTAGTCAAGTCTGTGAGGATGTGGCAGGAGGGAGCGTGCTGAGTGGTTGCATCGCCAACACGTGTGTGTGGTTTAATCTACGGAATAATTAATGTCTATAGGGCTAGGTGTGTTATCTTTTCCTCGGTATATGTGTTGGGTTCGACCTATAATCTTACATCGAACGGGGGATTGTTTGGGTCTAAAATCTTACACCAGATACGAAATCGCGAATCCGTTATCTATCACTTTTTTAAAACGTGTATAGAGATCTCGGGGTCAGCATCGGATAGAGTTGTAGATACGCTCATGCAGACGTTGCATCGCCGTATTACTCCCCTGAATGCTGACCCATGCATTCATTGACTCCGCAGGGAACGATGAAACGCCCAATAGCATATTATAAGATCATCAAATTAATTACTAGCAAAAGCCACCCGGTAATGACACTCGGGAAGTAAGCCACTGAGTGTATATGTGAAAGGGCATATTGCTCCTATAGTTCACGAAGCAATAAAATGATTCACAGGGCTGAAATCCCCGGTTTAGCGTCGATGTGCTGGCACAGGCGCTAACAATCACTAAAATCAGAAACAACCTCTACGGACATCCCACTTTGAAAGTCAAAAATCCCCCCGTCATCCATATCAGCCAAGCGAAATGCCCTCAGTCTAAGCGCTGAAAAAGAGTTTTGATAACGCTGCATGTCCCCTTGTCATTGCAGCAGGACTTTTGATTGCAACCTCGTGTTTACTCTGTTAGGACCTGTTTAGCCAAGAGTTGTTGCATGCCCGTGGGTTACATTCGACAGGCCTCGGTTAGTCCAACGTAGCAGCCAAGAAAAATGGTCCAGCAGGGGTGCGGCATTTTACCCAGACCCAGCCGCAAGCCACACCGAAAGGAGACAGATCGAAAAGAGATTAGCACACCTCCACTATCAGCCGCTCAGATCGCTGCCCTGACCCTGTCGATCAAAAGAGACCCTCGCGAACTCGCGAACTGTGGTGGTGGCTGCGCTGGCACCTCCAATGACTGACTCTGTTGCCAAGTCTGGCTCGGCAATCTAGACCCCGTGGCCTGATAAAACCAATATTGCAATCACAAGGCTGCTGAGTATCCCCTCTCTCCTGCGTCGACGCGCCCGTAGACGTGCATATTGCACCGTTTCTCTTTTACGGTCTGACTTAGCAGTCAGCATCTTAATGTCTTGGGCACGACAAAGAATGGGCTGACTCTGAGTAAACTGGACACGAGATTCCAAAGATGGTAAGCATTGCATTTTCAGCGGAAAGTAAAGGGGATGTGGGCGTGATATACCTGAGAAAGCCGTTATCGCTTTGGCCTCGTTCTTGTATCATATAACGTCAAGGTGCCGCAATCTCACTTGTACATTCTGCATGGGAATCCTTGAGCCCAAATCACATTCGTTTGTTACCAGTCTCTCGTTACGCCACTCTTCTGCCTTGCCTTGTTTTGTTTTTGCCTATTACCATGTCGCTTCTGCGTTGTGCTGCACTTGGTGCAGCGTTCTTTCACTTGTCCTCCTCAGCGAGTGTCATTGTCCGCAGGGATCTGACACCGCCTGAAACTCCCAGAGACGGATGGTCGTATCTGGGCTGCTATGTCGATAGCGTTTCAAAGCGTGCGCTCGATGGGCCTGTGCACTATGACACTCAGGGTCTGACCGCCGAGACGTGCGTGGCCTATTGTGCTGGCCTGGGCTATGCCTTCGCTGGTATGGAGTATGCTCAAGAGTGCTGTAAGTTTTAAAGTTTTCGCGTGCGTTATCTGTGAATGGTGATTGACTGGTCTGAAGTCTGCGGTAGTAAGAAGCCTACTACTAAGGCCCCCGAGGCTGATTGTAGCATGGCCTGTACTGGTGATGCCGATCAGCCTTGTGGAGCTGGTGATAGACTCACTGTCTTTGGCAAGGACTCTGCCGGAGGTACTGCTGTGCCCTCCGGTGAACCCTCTGCGACTGCTTCTGCTAGTGGTACTGCTACCGCTACTACTGGGCCGGTCGCCACTGATCTGCCTGACGATTGGTCCTATGGCGGTTGCTACATTGACCCTCCCGGCCGTGCCATGTCCCAATTCGGTACTTCATCTTCTATGACTCCTCAGAAATGTATCGCTACCTGCATTGAGAATGGCTTCAAGATCGCTGGTCTGGAGTACGCTGAGGAATGTTACTGTGGTAACGCCCTCAACAATGCTGCTTCCAAGACCTCAGAGTCGGACTGTAACATGGCCTGCACGGGCGATGCTAGTCAGAAGTGCGGTGCAGGCAATCGTCTCTCGCTCTATCACAACGGCGACTTTGAGATCTACCCCATTCCCAAGCCCCAAGAAGATGATCTACCCGGCGAATGGGAGTACAAGGGCTGTGTCTTTGATAACAACAACCCGTATGTTCTGGAGTGGCTGTATGAAGATGCCGGCAGCTATGCCACCAGCAACATGACCGTCCCAACCTGTCTCAAACGCTGCCAGAAATTCGGCTACTCCGCTGGTGGCGTTGAATACGGTCGGCAGTGCGTCTGCGGCGATCTTAAAGCCGTTGAGGCTAAAGGCGACATCTGGAAGGACGACAGCTACTGCAGCATGGCCTGTCCCGGCAATCGCAACTACACATGCGGCGCGGGTAATCACATCAGCTACTACGAGTGGACCGGCACTCCTCTCAATACCTTCCACTACGCGTCTGGCCCTGCTGCTGGCAGGTATGATCACTTCTCCACATCTCCCATCATTCCCCTCATCAGCTCCGTCAACATCAACGACAAGGTCGTCTTTGTGGAGAAGCACGGTACATCTCAGGATAACACTGAGGGCTCATTCGAGTTTGACTATTCTACCAACAAGTACCGTGAACTTGCTCTCAAGACTGATGTCTTCTGCTCCGCTTCCTTCACCCTCCCCGACAAGGCTGGCCGTATCATCAACATTGGTGGATGGTCCGCTGAGTCAGTGTACGGTATTCGTTTCTTCACTCCTGACTCACCTCAAGGAGTTGACAATGGTACCAATGACTGGGAAGAGGATTACTCACAGCTGCATCTCTTTGATCCTCGATGGTATCCCACTGCCCTTGTTCTTTCCAATGGTTCCATCCTTGCTATGGGTGGCGAGTCTGGTTCCGATGCTCCTATGGTTCCAACCGCTGAAGTTCTGCCTCATCCTCCTGGTGTCACTAACTCCACTTATCTTGACTACCTTGAGCGCGCTGAGACCATTGGACGTACCAACTCGTATCCCCACATGGCCATCTTGCCCTCCGGTGGTATCTTCTTCACTCAGTTCAATGAGTCTCGTATTCTCTCCCAGGTTGACTTCCATTCTATCAAGAAGCTTCCCGATATGCCTGGCCAAGTCGATAACCCGTTGACTGGTCGTAACTATCCTCTTCAGGGCACTTTGATGGTGATGCCTCAAAAGGCTCCTTACACCGATCCTCTTGAGATTCTTATTTGCGGTGGTACTACTCATGAACCTGGCAATGAAGCTCTTGACAACTGTGTCATCATGGCTCCTGATACACCTGATGCTGACTGGGTCGTCGAGCGCATGGTAAGCATTCCTCTACTTCTGTTGGTGCCATGTATACTAACTTCTGCAGCCTTCCAAGCGTGTCATGCCCAATATGGTTGCCCTTCCTGATGGTCGCTACCTCATCCTTGGCGGAGCCCAAGTTGGTCGTGCCGGTTTTGGTTTGGCTGACAACTCCAACCTCAATGCCGTCTTGTATGACCCCGAGCAGCCTCTCGGTGCACGCATGACTGTCCTTGCCAACACCACCATTGCTCGCATGTACCACTCTGAAACTGTTCTTCTCAGCAACGGCAAGGTTCTCGTCTCTGGTTCTGACCCTGAGGATCAGGGCAAGCACCCTCAGGAGAAGCGTATTGAGTACTTCTATCCTGATTATCTTCTCTCGGGCGCTGCTCAGCCCAACTTCACCATCGCTCAGCGTGATTGGGCTTATGGCGAAAGCTATACCTTTACTCTCACCTCTGATCTTGAGGAGGGTGCTTCTAAGATGCGTGTTTCTCTCATGGCCTCTGTTGGCGCAACTCACGGTGTCAGCATGGGTCAACGCACCCTGTTCCCTGAGTTCTCCTGCAGTGGAAAGACGTGCACCGTGACAGCTCCTCCTAATGCTTTCGTCAGCCCTCCTTCTTGGTACCAGATGTTTGTGCTCGATGGACCTACTCCTTCGCATGCTATCTGGGTCCGAATTGGTGGTGATCCTGGAAAGCTTGGTAACTGGCCCAAGCTTCCTGGTTTCACTACTCCTGGTGTTTAGGACTGTTGTATACGGTCTGGAAGAAGAAGTTCTTCTATGAGAGTATGATCAATTATGGAGCATACGATGATAACCATCAAGGCGCAAATTTCTTTGCATATTTCTTTTCCTCCCCTTAACTCTTCTCTTCATCTTGGGTCGACGGCCCATGACTATTAGTACCTTAATTGGCTGGATTAAACACGCGTATAACAGTTGCGCGCGCAGGACTGTTTCATTATGTATTCGTATTCTCTACATATTCCGTCTCAATTTCATACCTTATCTCAATGCCAATTTGTGACCACGCCAAATGAAAGATTGATATTAAATTGTAAGCCTTTTGACAACGAGTCAACGTCAGAGGTTGTAAGATATTAAGTCTTTAACATTTGCCTGACTTCATCTTTGAAGCAAGAACAACCATAGCCCGCAACAATGCGTGTTGCTGAGTGGGCGTCGTAAATGAGGAGGTTGAATGATCGCGGCTCAGGAGCGCGCGTCGATGCCAAACACCAAAATAACGCTTACGAGACGCGCACCGTGTCTGATCGATAACTGTAGGGTAGGTTTAGCGGAGAATACAACAACCAGGGTCGAAATAACAGCACGAAAGAAGTCAGTATGTGACTCAAATGGACATGTCAGACTACAGAGATATTTTTTCAGTTATTTTATACTTTGACTGATATTTCCGGCGCTGTCGGTATCGATTAACCATGGCTTAAGCCTTTCTCAATTATCCTGTGTTTGAAGCAAACCTGTTAAAGTTGCTATTTGCCAAGATGAAACACCATAAATATACAAGAACCTTAGATATTATTGAGGGTACTTCCAATAACTACCGAATTATTCAAGATATTTTTCTTCCCTTGATATTGAAGTTTTAATTGGTTGAGAAGGTGAGTACGTCGTTCGACCCGGATAGATCCTGTCCAGCATCAGACTATGTACCAGGCTTATTCTCCCACTGATATCCAATCAAAAGGCAAGATGGCCGAGCGGTCTAAGGCGCTGTGTTCAGGTTCGATTCGAACTAGTAACGATTCGCAGTCTCGAAAGGGGCCTGGGTTCGAATCCCAGTCTTGTCAGATTCTTTTTGCACTTTTTGCCACTTACAAGAACTCATCATTCAAGCAACTCAGTCGACTAGCGCCTCTTGCGTTACTTTGGAGTTTTTCTATTGATCTGACTGTCTCAATTTTGCCGACCGCCAGAACTTGCATGTAACCGGTGTAATTCAATTACCAGGACGTTACCCGACCAAAGAGATCCTTACTCAGCACCGCATTCATCAACCAACACAAACAACAAAGATGAAGCGACTACAGGAAATGAAAAAGAGAGATGAACGAATCGCACTCTATGGCGACTCTCCACCGCCATCGAGAACACCCGCTCCCTATCCAGAAGGCGAAGTCATTTACAACTGCCTCTATCGCAACATAGTCCGACATGGCAACACCATCACCAAATACACAACACATCCAGATGGCATGGGAGCAAATGACCAACCGAACGAAGCGCTGGTGTTGAAGTTCGTCAAAGAGCACACGACTATCCCGGTACCAGAAGTGATCAGTAGTGATTGGGATCGCATCGAAATGGAGTACATAGAAGGCCAAACACTAAAAGAAGCATGGCCATCACTCCAACAAGAAGAGCGTTCAAGGATACTAGTCCAGCTCAAAGATTACATTGCCCAAATGCGCTCGTTGAAGGGCACATACCTCGGTCGATTCGACGGACAAGGCGTCATTGTTCCCAGCATGATGACGCGATCCGGCGGTCCTTTTCACACCATGGAATCGTTTCACCACTGGCTTGTTCGACCGCCGAAGCGCATCACGGAGCAGTCCATATACTGGCACCAGATCACAACGCAGCTTGCGGCCGATTGTCCTATAGTCTTTACTCATGCCGACATCTCGTCTAGAAACATCATCATACGCGACGGTTGGATAGTCGCGCTTTTGGACTGGGAATGGGCGGGATGGTATCCGGAGTATTGGGATTATGTGTTTGCGTTGCGCGGACTGGATAAGGTTGATTGGGAAACACTGGGGAGTCAGGTGCCGTCGTTGTTTACGAAGCGCTATGATCTTGAGTACATACTGGTGAATTTCATCACTACTCTGTCATAGTCTGATGCTCTGTGTATCTCGACACACTGTATCCAACTATAGATCCTCTTGGACCAGCTCTAACCACCTAACCAACGCAACCATCCAACAACTTATCCATCAGCTCCCCTTCAACAGCGTCGTACCACTCCTGCGTCTGGTAACCCTCAGAAACAAGCGCCCGAAGGCCTTCCAGAATAAAAGTCTGGCAATTCCAATCACTCATCTTCTCTCGCCCTTCCACTGGAGTAGCCGCAAAAACATTGACTGGGTCCGTCTCGCGACCCTTCCAGACCTTTACGGCCCCGACATTAACGTGGCTGAGATAGGTGGTACTGAGGGCCCAGTCTACACCCTTGTGAATTCTGTCGACCTTCCAGGGATCGCCTTCATGCTCGTGCTGGACGTGGACGGTTTCATGAAAGGTTGGGTTCTCGGGGGATGTGAAGTACGCAAGTACGTGACGAGCAAAGTAGAAATCAGGACTTCCTCTGAAGATGTACAAAGTGATACAGACGGTTGATTGGCTCATGGTTGGTTCGGGAGAAAGAAGACTGATTATTGGAACGGCTTCATAACACAGAAAACAGCGTAATGAAATACAATGAAGCGAATTCCTATCGAGAATTGAGACTGGAACACCGTGATATACATTTTCATAGACTATTACATGCTTTAGCGACTTCAGTATCCCCCCATCAGCGGTTAGCTGAAGCCCATCAAACGACCAACATTTAGCTTGTCAATTATTAGAGGCCTAGAAGCAGAGCAGTCTCGCAATGAAATCCGTTTTATTATATCCATCTGGGACATTCTGCAATTTCTGAAACGTCGGTTGGTCGTCCCTCCAATAGCCGGCTCTCACTTCTGTGACTGTAATGTAGCCATGAGCCGTATGGCAACAGCAGGCACCGGGTCGATATGTACCTCGCTGACGAGGCATATTCGCGGTTCGAGTCTCTCTGAGGAGTGAAGTCCGCTCATCTAACCGCTCGATGGAACATTGACGTCCTGGCCACGCAACAGGCAACAACCTACAACAGAAAAGCTGTAGCAAATGAGTAGTAAGCAGCAGCCAACCACCAATCATCTCAACCAGCACTCATTGTCACATGCCAAATATTAACATTTTAATCCCAACATCAGAAAAGCCGGGAATTGCATCCTTCCTAGTTGTCTTAATGAATCAGAAATAGAAATATGCCATCTGCGACTCGTTTTCTAGCCCAGGGTTCTGCTAGAAGAGGATGCCAATATCATCCCGCCCGGTGCACACTGCACACCGCACTGGAGAGATTTGATTTTTCTAGGTTTTGTACATCCTTACTATGGCCGGGTCTCGTCCAAGCATCAAGTCTCACCGCCGCGTTTCATGGCCGCAATCATCTTAGATGTCCCTGCGGAAGAGAGTGTTAAGTCGTTGGAGAAAGTATAATTGAATGACTGTATATTGCTATCGGACGAAGTGGATTGCCAAAGAAATTGAGAGAAGAGAATAAAGTCTAATCACTAATGAGCTGATTGTAATGTTCTGCACCTGCCACTTCTGTGCGTCAAGGAACACCTTCATCGATTAATCTAGACAAAATGGGTAAGCATATCAATGTTCTGGGGCCCTTATTCTAGGGTGCTTTGACAGCCAAGGTGTCGTTATTCCCAGCATGAAGATGCGATCTAGCGGTAGTCAAACTGCCTGAAAGTATTTAGAGGCCTTAGTTACTACGCTAGTAAGGACCTGTGCTGAAAAATCACATGTCTTTTTCTTTTTGCGCTTAGTACTGCGTAATGGAATCCACATCGTATTTAAGCTTGCTAGCATTAATCCTCACAGCCTCACACTGTATAGACTCACCGGAAGTTTCCCATTACGGAAACACAGACGCTGGGCTCTACTAAATCACATGCAATAAAGGACTTAAGACAAGGTCGGATCAACGGTACTTTTGTTCGAGCCTGTTCCTTTTAGCTCCCCTCCACTACAGACCACACGGCTGCAATTAAATTATGAGCAACTACGAATGCTACTGTGCTATCTGCAGCTGTCCACTTGCATCCAGCAGCATTACCATTGGACGATTGTCTTCGCCGAATGGTTCTCCCCAGCATAGCGAGGACTCGTGCTATGATAACAGCGATGAGGACAGTGACGATGCAAGCGGATATAATCCTTCTTTCGTGAACAAGACAGAGGCAGCCTGGTTAGATAAATTTCGCTGCCTTGGCTTCAACGAGAATGCCGGAAAGCTTGGTGCGTAAGAGCTAACTATCTTATAACACCGCGGAAAACTTCTAAGCAAATTTTAGGGCTTTTATATCTGGCCCTGCAAAATGTGTGGATGATGTAAGTACTGTGCGAGTATGATCTAGTAACTCAAGTTTAATTAACTCGTTTAGGATGAAGTCGTAGTAACTCAAGGTGTTGGTGAGGACTTGCTCGCCATATTATAAAGCCTCTTTTTGCTAACCTGTTCCCTAGATTCAAAGGCACCAGAAGATACGACATTCAGTTGGTGAGCATCCATTTACCATATTGCTGCGATGCTCTAACGACGTATCTTAGTTATTGCGACGATTCCTTTAATGGCTGGGCCAGGGTCTTCCCCGTTCACGATGCCTGCTTGAGCATACTAGCCAAGAATCTAACAGGCTCATTTGACAGCAATCTAATTCGAAAAGACATCTTGTTTGAGATAATGGAATGTTTGGTTTCTTCTAATTCTGCTCTTGACATTGACTACGGCAGTATCGTTGGGCCTCAGCAGTTCTGGGTTTCAGGAAGAGGTGAAGAGGTTGGTGAAGCGGCAACACATAATACTGTCAAAGTAACACAAGTGCTGATGAAATGTTCTTAGTATCTTATCGTGAATCCGATGGAAAGACTTCCGAGGCTTGATGAAGACGCTTCAAGACCAACAACTCGAGCAGCTGTCCGGCACCCCGACAACCTTAGCATGTCTGACCATGGATCAGCCATACGTGCCAAGAATCTGTTCCAACAGCTACCTACGGAAATACTCATGAAAATTGGACTTCATGTGCCGAAAGACTCTATCGCTTCATTCACGCTAATTTCTCGGTCTTGTCTTGATCTCGTTCGGACAAATGCGTTCTGGAAGAAACATCTTACGTTGCGTATGGCTTGGGCATGGGAGGCTGTGGATAGAATGATGGGGATTGAGGACGACAAGTCCTTCAGAGATATATGTCTCTGGCTAGACCATAATTCTCTACCTGACAATAATCAGGCATCGGAATTCTTCGGCATCAGAAATCGACGCAGGATCTGGAATGCTTGTGAGCAGCTTGCCGAGCACTACTTCACGATGATTGACCAGACAGATTCTCCATTGAGAGACCAAGATTCAATGGCGAGCATCTCTTCCGAGGAAACATCACTCGCAGGCATGTGTTCCAGATGTAATACTGAAAAATTAGTCTGGCTCCAGAGTTGGGATGACTTAAATGGCTCCTCGGCAACAGCTGAGGCCGTATGGGATAGCGACGGCATTCTTATCGGCCTTGGAATGATTATTCGGCGTAAGCAGAGCTTTGCTGGCAAACATCACGAACAAGTGGGAGGTTCTAACCGTGAGACATGCCGCATCAATACTCGCCCGTGGATCAAGGGTATGATTGCTCACTTCGATCCAGCAAACGGGGGTATTCGGGGCCTTACTGTGAGTTACAAGAAATTTCATATGGTCCTAGCTCTTGATTTTAGCTAACAATTTACAGTTTATGGGTTCTGACAGATATTCCTACACTACCTTAGGGAACACTGATTCATCTCTACATCGACTTGCCCTTGTGCCTGAAAATGGTTATGGCCTGGCTGGACTTATCCTTTACTTTGCCACGGCAGTTAGTAACTTAATAAAAAAAAGTGGTATTCAAGAGCTGATTTTACTAGAGCACCAAGATGATACATGTTTCACTTATACAAAGCCCGAAAGCAGACGAGGATCAAATCACGGATCGAGGTCTAGATGAGCCTCAACTTCACTATCCGTGTTTCTGGTCCTACAGGACTGGTAGACTCGAGATCAACGACCCTGATGCAGCTCCGAGAGGTGCTGTTCCCAAGGAAATTCAGTCCATGACATTAATCCCTCTTACTAAGACTAGAGAATTGGATGCAGAGCAGAGTATGCCAGACCTCATGCCACATGAAATTCTTCTTTGGAGTCAGGACAAAGCTGAGGCAGCAGCACTGCGCGGTATTTCTATCTATGCACCAAGATCAAAAACGGGCACCGAACGCATTATCCAAGGACTCCGAGCTAATTTTGCTCGGGGCCATGCCACTCGCACAAGATTAGTAGGGAACTTTGAGCTTGGCCAATGGGGGGCTCCTCTGGATTTATGGCCGCAAGAGGACCTCATCACCTTGAAAATCGATGGAGCAAATGGAGAAGATATCTCCCAGGTTGCCATATCGCCATCTACAAATCCCAAGTCAATAAAGGTAAGACATTTGGCTACCTGCATAATATCACTTCTAACCACATCTAACAAAAGACAGATCAGGACAAACTTGGACAAGGAAGTCATAGCTGGTACTTATTCGGGAGGTGATTGTGAGGTTTTCAACATCACGAGTGAACAGGTGCTTGCTGGTTTATGTTTGGCTTTTGCGCCCCTTAGCCACTCAGTTCATCAGGTGAGAATGCCCTCCGCACTAAATAACGGAAGAAGCATATTTGACAATGGATATAGGGTGCTATGCTTCACTTATGGGCAATTATTAGGGAAGCCAAGCCTGAAACGCTGTTCTCCGGTTCTCACCAATACTTTGTGCCAGGTTGATACATCCGCTGTATCAAAGCAACAAGCTGTAAGAAGTGACAGAAGAGCCCCGATCCAGGAACAGAGTCTCCAAGACGAACAAGACTAGCTCCTATAACAAGTAAGAAAATGGCGAGAGGGCCTTGCTGGAGAGGCGAAGTAGTTTAAATTCCAATCTGATTCACTTGTACTCTAGTTCACTTGTGAAGAGAGGTTAACTAGTAGTCTCTCTTCTGACCTAAACTTCATCTTTCTTTCGCAAAGGCTTCTCATCTCAAAGTCGATCCCCTTTCGCCATAAAACCCTAGACCAGTAGCTAATCACAAGCAACCAGTGCCTCCTGTGCCCTCTGCGCAAGCTAATGTGTTCATTCATACTAATGACCTCAACCTCAGACTCTACATCCTCTTAGGTAAACAATATTCACACAGTAGATTAGCTTAACAAGATTGTCAGGGGCCACCACACAAGAGTACTCTGACCAGCTTGGCCAAGACCAGCTAGTAACCACCCACAGGGGTCGAGGCTTCGATTCCAGAACGAGAACTGCAGAGAATACTTGGTATCTCAATATATGAATTCAAGAGTATTCTAAGGTGCTTAGATATCACAACATGATTTGCGAACTAGCTTGTTTAGTTGCGCGGGGAAGTTCTCGGGAGCCCGAAGCTGAAGAAGCAGAGAATAGCGGCCCCTAGCGTCTCTACTACTCTGTGTAACACATGGATAGCCACAAAGACGAATGCGCCACTTAGCGAACCCTAGATCGCTTATAGCGTCTATACCTGTACCGCCTTTAAGGACCCGTTTCCTTTTGGCGGTCGGTTGAGTGGGTAGTCCTCGTTGCATCAGGACACGCACTCTGGCGCGATTTACACACAAACGGCAGTGAGAATAAGGATGTTTCGGTGAGATTGTCGCATCTGGTCTCAATAATAAAATAGGAATATGTATTTATGCCAATTGCCAATAGATATGGCGGACTGGCCAAAGCATAGAATCTAATATAGAGATATGTCGAGAGACGCAACTTAATCGAGGCCACTGGAAGTACTGCTACTTCAGCTTTTGATTACTACCTGCCCCCTGAGAGCCATTTCAAATATTTGAATTATCACACATCTAAGCCAAGTGATCCTCAGTGTAGCGGCAAGCTATAATCGTAGCTTAGCCTGTAGCGCAATGGTATTCTCGCCGCCAGGCAGCAAGAGTCGTCATGTAACCCTCGTTAAACACCTGGTCCCCGACGAGGCCGAGATCATTGCTGACATCAACAACCCACGATCCGGCATCTTTACTATGGTAGCACTGAACGTTGCGGAAGTTGTCGTCTAGCAGTAGGATATGATCAGGTTCCATGCGGGATGCAAATTCGGGACCTTGTCTTGCTTACTTCTTTTCCAGTACTTGCAATAATTCTCTGTAGGAGTATTTTCGGATGAGAATGCAACGCGGCGTCGGCTCTGGGCGTGCTCATGCCACGTCTTGATGAGCAAGCGGTTGACAAGGCAGTTCCCCGCTTGGCGGTTTTCAAGACCTAGAGGGAACTGTTAGCTGGCAAGGGCGAATTGTATGAGGAATGAATCTTTATGTACCCTGGGATTCGGGGGCAGATGCGGCAGATGCAAGGAAGGGTGCGGAGGCCAGAACGGTGAGAGTGGAGAATTTCATCTTGAAAAGTTTGCAGGAAGTGGTAGTATGTTGAGATGGGTATTTGCTAATGAAAGAGAGTAGAAGACGAACTTCATGGATCTTTTATACTCAGCTCAGCTCAGCTCACGTGTCTGTCTTGTTATCCCTTGTGAGCACCATCAAGCTTGGTCACCGCCATGTCAGTGCTCCATGTAGGCAACAGTCGACCTCGGGGAATGCTGTTACACAGCCCCCCTACGTGAAAGGATTCATTGAAGGATAAGGATCCCGACATAGGTCTCGGGAATTCTAGGTTAAAGCTTTCTGATTCGATAAGCGTTGTAGTTTACCTTGTCACTAAAGTTATGTCGCGCAAGTATTTAGTTCATTCGGCAAACACAAGCCCTGATTCTCCGCCACGTTCGACATACGCATACTGTGGATCTTGCGTGACATCCGATAATCTCTGACCTATTTAGGGTGGTCTTATTAAAGGAAAACAACTACCAAGAGAGAAATTGGGCTAAATGCCGTGTAGTAAATCATGCATTAAGCAGCTTCGTGGTGGATTTAGCAGGCATAACAAGTAGATCAGCTAAACTTTAACCTCAAGGAGAATAAATTAGATAAGAGTTTATCTCGGTTCGCCGCCAAGTGTAAGCTTACTTCCTGGCTCGCCCAATACTCTACGATCTCTTACCTATTTAGGAAGCACTGCTAGCTCTCAATCCCCGCTTAGAAAGGAACTCTACTTAATACGACATTATGCCAGCTAAGAGTTTCCTCCGACAGTCTGTATTTCACAGGCTTTATAGGAAGATCGACAGAGGATTTACTTTATACTGATTTAATTATGCCTAATTAACCCATTTAAATGTAGGCTATGCTCTTGGCATAGACATATGCTAATAAGTATTGCTAAAGGGTTGGTAGGTTGGCAGGACAGACTTGAACCACAATCATCTATAAAGGATGCTCTGCTAACTCAACAATTTCGCTCAGTATCACAAGCACCTCAATTATATCGTTCAATTCAATCATTCATTACACAACCATTCCATCTCTTCAAAATGATGTTCAACAGTGTTGCTCTTCTGGCTCTCCTGCCCGTCCTCGCAGGCTGCAACCCGGTCCCCGAATCTCAAGGTATAACTATAACCTGAATATTCTCGTATCCATCTAACACCTAAGTGCCTAGGCTTGCACAGTAGACAGTCATGCCTCGTCAACCGTGAGAAGATCAACATGTGGGTTGAGAACGGACTCACTCGCTGGCGCATAGCATTTTCCAGCGAGGGTACCAAGACCGAAGAGTATTGCGACTACTGGGTTAGTAAGTAACAACTATTTCTTAAATTTCTGCACTGTGGCTATGGCTAACGATAGGTAGACGGCAAGAACCACAATGGCTGCACTGGTCACTTCAACCCCCAGTGCTGGTTCAAGAAGGACCTTGGTACCTGGGTTGTTGATGTGAGTACCACTCGCGGTATGGACCAGAACTTCTGGAGCTGTCACGACGCTTCTCTGAAGGCTTGGATGAGAGACACTGGCTGTCGTACCGGATGAATCTAGAACAGTGCAAGAAGACCAAGAAGTTTCTTTGTCTTGGGGTTCAAGGCCGGCGAGTGACAGGCATAATATCCTCGCTGTGTTATTTACAAATACCTATCTATGTATCTTCTCAAATCAGGCTCCACCAACACTGACTTCGAATCCTTCGAATCTTTTGTTTCTGGCGATTGAATACTTTCACTATCCCGATCCAATTAAAATTACAAAAATAACTATTTGAACTGATATAAGCAACCTAAATGTCAGTACGCAGTGTGACAAGTGTATTAATACCGCTCTTAAGGGTATCAGATAGAGTAAGGACATTGAACGCCTCCTAGGACTGAGGTCTTGGAATGTGGGCTAGTGATTGAGTGGAGACTACCATCAGCGTGATAAAGGTCTCTGGGCATGTCGATATGACCGTCAGCTTCTCCAAGAAGTTATTATTTAGCTATTGCAGTGCGGCCAAATAGTTTCAAAGAAAAGCTTGCTTGTTCAGCGGAGAAGCATTGCCGTCACAGGGGGTCTGGATTTATCTCCCAGGATGAGATGATCAGCCAATACTTATCAGACAACGTGATAGTTGCTGGAGTGAGGGCGTCAAATCTTTTGGAGCAGGTAACAGTGCTGACAAGGTCAATCTGCTGCATAGATTGAGTGTGTAACCTAGTACTCGACTACAATATCAACTATACTGTAGTAGTAGAATTATTCTTGTTCTCTTCCAAATTGACTGGCTTCGAGACCAGATTTAGGAAGGTGTTCTATTTCAGAGCTGGACAGGGAAGGGAAAGCGACTGCGGAAGAGCATCCGAAACTACAAACGACCCCCACTCGCTGTGACGGCCCCGGGCTGTCATTGCTAATTGATTTGAGACAGGGCGTACCGGATGCCTAGCATAAGATGAGAACGCAGTGCAGTAATATGAACGGGGGTACTAATGATGCAGCAGCCACGGCCAGGCCACAGGTCCTGAGGATGCAAAGCATCACGGAGAGGGTGCCATACTATGTACGGGCTGCTGGTGGAGATCGAAATCACGGGCTTGACAGTATTTATTACAGGTGAAAATGAGCAAATGGTTAAGAGGAGGATTTCAAGAATTTAAATATTCAGAATTGAGGGCAAGCGCAGCCCGCATAATGATATACGTTTTCAATACTCCGAGCCATATGGAACCATGCACAAGTTTGTCGTGGGCGCCTGCAATGGGGTTATGGCGGCCATGTCAAGCGATATCAACATGATTAAGGATGGACCGTAGTGCTTAGACCTCGAAACTACTGTTAAGAAGGCCTTTATGCTGATAGATATTATGCCTGTTGTTAACTCTAGCTTGGTTATCTATAGCTTTCCTTTTAGGGGATATGCTAGTCACTAATGAGTTGATTGTAGTGTTCTGTACCCTGCCACTTTTGTGCGTCAAGGAACACTTTGATAGCTTCATCTGGACATTGGTGAGCACGTCACTGTTCTGGGACAGTTATTCTGACTTACTTGTCTCACGTAGATGTTCAACCTCTCTAGGCGAGCGGTAAACATGCTTGACAAAATTTCGGAGTCCCTCAAATGGTTCGGCCTCGAAACTGAGGAGACCCTCAAAGTAGACTGTAACAAGATACTCCTCAAATGAAAGACCGGCGATAGAGAAATATTCCTTTGTAAGCTCGCTTGTGTCGATGCTTTCTTCGTCCGTCTCTCCCCCCTCATCCGTCGACTGCTCTCCGTTGTTGTCATCATCCTCATTGAGGCTTGCATAGACGTCAACCGGGGACACTAAAACACAATGGCCTCCAGATGGGCTCAGATACAAATATGCAAACCCGCAAGATTGCTGATCGAAGTGAAATCGGCACAAGTAGCCTCCTTGACCGTCGTCGATGGCAGCGGGGCACTTGATGAGCTTTGATAGCTTGAAGTACCAAGCTGAATAGCTTGGAAACCTGTGGTGCAGTTTGTCGCTTCGGAGAAATGTCTCAAAGCCTGGAGGAAGTCTGAGGCCCAATTCGTTGACCTTTTTGACTAGAACATCGACTTCCGCCTTTGATGCTACGGGACGATCACCTTCATTTCCGTTATATGTGGCCATCTCTTCAGCCAGATCATCATCCAGAGGCTCAAGCCACCCAAATAAACCATCGAGTTTCAACCAGGTTATCAGATCAGGTGGCGAACATCGAATATAAGGTCCATCTTTGAGATCCAATGATAGATCAGCGTAATTCTTTCTCGGAATTTCTTCGCTCATCGAAACACCATCATTTTCGAAGGGCGGGATGTGAGATGGATATGAAGGACAAAGGCGACGACTGCTATGGGTGCTCTGCGGGGGAAACAAAGCCGTCATCTGCTGGGCATTGCGAGTCCATTCTTTGTAGGGCCTGAAAGTCGTGTCTGCTGCGCTATATAGAGCCTTGTTGAAAGTCTGCATGACAGATAGTAAGTCGAACGGATTGAGGCATTTTAAAATTGCAACGGTGACTTCTGGCGGGAGGCTGTGAAACGAAGGCATAGTAGCAACAATAAGTATATTTCTTTACAAAAGCAAAGTAAGAATAATTCAGCGTATAAAATACTGTTATTTGTAGTTAATAAAATTAGTATCAGGAAGGCACAGCACTCTGAGAAATAGGTAGAGAAACTGGCTGCCTTTTGCGGCTTTCACTATTGAGGTTTAGTATTATCCTGTGGCGTGGTGAACATGAAGGCAGCAGCACGCCAAGTGTACCCCGCTAAGCTGCTAGGATACCTCGCTGACCTAGTGTTATAACAGATTACGGATTCATTATAGTGGCCACCTGTTAGCGTCACCAGTATCTTTTTGTATCCCTGTTAGTTCTGAAGTCCTGGCCTGTTTTACTGTGCTGTTCTTCACTGTCTGTATCTCTATATTTTATCTCTAACGGAATTCCATAAAGAGCATAAGCAAAGTCGGTTTAGTAAATCACAGTAATTAAAATCTCAAATAAGAATTATACATAAGCACAGGCAGTAACACCTAAGAACCCAGAGAAATAGGCAGCACAGCAAAAATATACACAGGTGTCAGTATGTCAGCTAAAGGGAGAGGGGGGGGACCAAGAAGGAAAAAAAAAAAAAAAAAAAAGAGTTTTTACATCTAACTTCAATAGACATACGCCATATTTAGGGCAAAAAACAAAGTTTGTCCGCGGAGAGGCTCGAACTCTCGACCTTTGGATTACTCTGATCTGAGACCAAATCACGCTTCCGCTATGAGACCAACGCTCTAACCAACTGAGCCACGCAGACATTATTTTTGATGTCTTAGATGCTGAAAATTGAAGTTATACCCTCTGCCAGTCACAGCCACGATTTGTGCAACGCGATAATTTTTGAGCTTGGATACATACTCGAAACACCTCAAAACTCCGAATCCCTGTTTGCCATAAGGCAACATGAGATGGTATCACGGTTCATCACAAGACGTATTGATTCGCGATCCATAGCACGTCCGTCTGGAAATCCAATCCCGGGAATAGCAACAAGAAGTTCCAAAGTATAATTCCAGCCATGCCGAGGAGAATTTCCGTTAACAACGAAATGCGCAATTGTCTTGTGATGGATTGGCGCGATAACAGAGCTGGATCGTTGGTTTGCAATGCGCTGACTCGCGACCCCTGCAAGTCGCGCTCTTGGACAGGCAATCGTCCACCACGACGCATCCATCAGTAAAGGCGCGGTGGCAGAGTGGTCTAATGCGATAGACTAGAAATCTATTCTCTTCGGAGGCGTCTGTTCGAATCAGGCCCGCGTCGAATGGTATACAGGACTGCCAAGCAGCTCACTTATTTTTTTGCTGTTGATGATGCTGATCCCACACGAATTGACTTCGACGTGAATTTTGTCGTCGCCAAGTCAAACACTTTTAGCTTTTTGCAGGGTCATCAAGACAGAAATGCAGGAGGAAAACTAAGTGGTAAAAAGAGATTACAATTTAATTATGCTTTTATCTATCAATTATTCGTGCCACTGGACTGTAGGCAAATATTAGTGCTGGATAACATGCCCTCAATTGAATGCAAACGGTGTAGGGTATGAGCAACAGAATCTATTGTGGTGTCTTGCTAACAAGTCTGCAACACCAACAAGTTATATAAATTCTCTATATATTATTTATTTATTTTAGATCATATAACCCCGTTTAAGATGGGATTTACAAGAGTCAATTACAGCTATCGCTAGCTAATCCACAGTAGTTGAGATGAAATAAGCGGAACCCATTGTCTTCAGCTACCTACACTCTGGACGGGCGTTTTTATGGGTGACGCGGTCAATGTCGGAACAAGCAAAGCCGGAGACGCGAATGACGACTCGCGGCAGGAATAAAAGTTTGCCGATCTCTAAGCCACTATGCCACATGATACGTAATTTTCGTCCTGAACAATCTCTTGGGCCATGCGTTCCTGACGATCTGAGGGTCCTGCACCCATCAGGTATTGATCTGTTCGCCAAACTGCTGATGAAGTTGATACATCTATGCGGGTATGCCCAGTACCTTAGATGGAAGCTAGAAATCACCAGGGCATTTCACACTCCATAGTCTAGACCTCACAGTAGAAACACCAACTTTCAAGTTAAACACTGTTTTAGCAATCAAAACAGCATAGCGTTTATCTCGGAGCATCACTTCCGTTTCAACAGTAGCTATTATTACACTCGAGCAAACAGCCGCTGACACCGGATACAACTAACTGAAATCGTGTCGATTGCCGTGATTCTTATCTTTAACCATAATCCTAAAGTTTCCCCTGGGCCCCTGGTTTAGTGTATCACCATACGCCGCTGTAGTATCGGTAGTGGCACTAAAAATTCGGTAAGCGAGGCCGTTTGAGCTGGAGCCCCTTGCAACGGGACCTGTTACGTTGGGGTTGGAGGGGGAAGTCTAGACGAGTCTTTTTCGTTAGGCGCTGGAATTTTGTTCTTATGGGACTAAACAGTGAGACAATGTTTCATCTCGTCGCATTCACTTGTAATCGAATCCAGGACATGGGATGACTCGACTGCATTGATGAGAGGATAATTCATGTCTGCCTCCTCTATGACGATTTCCAACCATACTTATGCCCATCAGGCTGTCAACAAGACATATTACATTATATCCTCAACTTCTGCAATTGAGTCTGTGAGCTTCAACATGCTCAATTGAGCTTTAGTCGCCTGCTCTTGGCATCCGAGACCGGGTGAGTCTCAACTCCCTCGTCGCGACGAGACCTGCGGCGTGAATCACGCTATTCCCCACCTCCACACGTCAAGGTTTAAGGTTACCTTAAGCATACACGACGAAACAAAGCTAATCCCCTGATGATGATGCTATTTTCGACCCTCTTTCTTGTTTTGCTCAATTAAAACACCCTCACTATAGCCCAGCTTCAAATCTCCTATTAAAACAATGCCTCGTCGTTCAACCTGCTGATTTTTACTCATCATCGTTCGATTATTTCTTTCTTTGTTTCCTTTTCTCTTCTTGAGGCTGGCCTCTTTTGTTTAGTGGATAATATTATTGTTTCAATCTTTAATCCTCGCAGCCAAGGCATCTCTTTTTTTGTCTTTTTGGATAATTATCATCATGGCTGGTTCCATTTCTTTACGGGCTCTTCTCTTGAGTGCTTTTGCCTCAAAGGCAATTGCTTCTTGCGCTTATGGTACCTTGTTGCAGCCGCGAGCTGAGGGTGGCAAGGTTGAAGTTAACACTTTCGGATACACTGGCAAGATCGTATGTGCTTGAGATCTAAGATTGATGAAGATACTAATATTTACAGGGCCCTACCAACTGGGTCAATCTGGACCCCCAAGCCAATGCACTATGCTCGACTGGCGTGAACCAATCCCCCATCGACATGGTTGCAGGCGCCAACGCCATGGTCCCCGCCAGCCAGCTCAACCTCGCGATCCCCGACATGCTTGAAGGCGCCGAGTTCGAGAACCTAGGTACAACCGTCGAAGTCGTCGCGGGAAAAGGCACCATGTCTTTCCAAAACACCAGCTTTACTCTCCAGCAGTTCCACTTCCACTTGCCAAGCGAGCACTTGGACGACGGCAAGAGTATGGCTATGGAGATGCACATGGTCTGGGAGAGCGCCGATGCCAAGATTGCTGTTGTCGGTGTCTTTATCGATGTTGACGACGGCGCTGGTGGAAGCCCTGCTGGTAATGCGACTGCTCCTCCTCCTGTTGCTACACCCGCTGCTCGCAAGCGAGATGGCTTCACTAAAGTGGTTCGCAAGAGTGTTGAGACTAAGGATAAGCGACAACTCCCCAGCGTTGGTGGTTCATTCTTCCATGTCAACGCTCCCACTACTGCTGCTACTTCTTCCTCGAACCTTCTTGAGACTGTCTTTGGCTCGGTTGGAGAAATTTCAGAGCCTGGAACTCTGACCAAGACAAAGGGTCTCAACATGGCCGAACTTGTCAGCACTCTGGCTGCTGGATCTTTCCAGACGTGCGTCACCTATAACTGGATCATTTAAGGCTAAAGCTAACATTCGTTTTAGATACGAGGGTTCTCTCACCACCCCCCCCTGCAGTGAGGGCGTCCGATGGCTCGTTTCCGACCAGAAGCTTTCCATCAAGACATCTACGTTCCACAGCGTTCAGTCTGTTATTGGCTTCAACTCACGATTTCCCCAAGGCGGTCTTGGAGAGCCCAACGCCCTTGCAGGACTGGCCTAGTTCCAACAAATGATGATTACGAGGAGGAAGTTTGGTTGTGTAATAATATTATCCTAGTATACGAGTCTGAATCGCGCAGGTATACTGGCAGTTCCACAGTTAGAGACAAAGAATAGAATCGGTGATCATACTTTCGGCGCAGTCCCTCGTGATGTCTTGCTAAAAAAATTAGAGACATGAGGAAGGATCAAGGGTCGATAATAGACCCATAGGTTTACCGCCTGGATTTGGACATTACCAGACCTGGGGACTTCTACAGTAGCACAGCAATTCGGGACCATTCAATTGCTGCTATTGTCAGTCTAGTTAGTGTGCTGAGAGAAAGACTAAAAAAAAAAAAATTAAAAAATTGGAAACCTGCGTACCGCAGGCGGCTGGATCTCTCCCGCCGGGAATTGAACCCGGGTCTCAAGCGTGACAAGCTTGCATACTGACCACTATACTACGGAAGATGAACAGGCTCAAGCCTGCTGTAGTGAGGGGATTTTGATTGGGTCAGTGCAATTACAGCTTATATTCCCAATGCGCCACAGAAGTCAATTGTTGCCCGACTTTATGGTGCGAAACCGCCCTCAGGTAATTGCTCCGATGTTGACAAAGTTTCTTAGGCAAGAAATAGAGGCAAGAGTGTCTATATTATCTACAGCGACTTTTCAGACGGGCTGGGAAAGTTCCTCAGCGTAGCATTAACTAGGTCATCCGGACCCCGACAGAAAATCAGTTTCGGTTCCTTCAAAGAAACATCCCCCTTCTTCGTTTCTACGACGTAGTCAACACAGACAGCCACCGCGGATTCAAACAGCTCAGTAAACTCGATATTTCCACGAGAGCACCATCCAATAATGATTCCAGCCCAATCTCTTTCCTTCAAGCATGCTTTGAGTTCATCAAGATTGGCACCGTTGCCATCGAGATTGAAGCCCACGTTTGAGAAGCGAGATGACGTTGAAGGGTGCACTTTGGACTCTAACCACTGTTCTTTTAGACCTTCGTTTATGTCGCGACCGTGGAGGTGACGGGAAAGTGAAATGGTGACAATTGGTATGGGTGTTGGTGTTGCCATGACAAGATGTGTAAAATGGTCGGACTTGGTATCCTGGAGATAGTGGTGTAATGCTGACGAACATCGAAGTGAGGATTTTATTGTCGATACCGACCTACCTACAGGACCGGACCATGTGCTCTTAAATACACAGTCGCAAGGACTTCTTTTCAATACGTTATCTTCTAAGATAGTAACCTGCTGATTACAAATAGACGAATCTGTGTCGAGACGCCGAGGTCTTTCTAAGACGCCGACTGGTAGTCCGTCAAGGAGAAATAAAACAATAGATAAAGAAACACATTAAATTAAAATGAAAATGGCAATAACTTGTGTTCATTTAATTAGTTGCATTATATCAATTTCTTTTGCTTTTTGCGATGCGGAGTTGGTCTCACGAGGTGAAGCCTGGACCTGGCTAGGTCCTCATTCCAAACATGGACGTAAAGCTATGTTATAATTATTCTTCAGCAAAGCCAGCTCACTGGCTGCACGCTATTGATGAAAGGATATTTAACTATCTCCGGCAATTTCCAAGTATCTACGAGCCCCGTATAATGCACGCTGAGGATTTAGACGGACTTAGCATTCCGGCTCCGGCTTTAGATCCGGTCATCATGGGAAAATGTGGAGACATGAGCCGGGTTTCACGGGCACCGAAGCAGTCCTCTCCTGGGAACACGTTCCGTAACGGGAAATCGTTGCGCGCAAAAAAACTAAGAGACATCTCAAGGTTTCAAGAATACAATATAAATAAGTCAACATGATCGAGTCTAAGCAAATCATTCAGGCAACTACACAGCATCAAAGTCCTATTCTGCAAATTATCTTCTCAATATGGTGCAATTCGGTCAAGGTACGACTGGACAAGAGGTTGTCGCAGCCTTTCCAGAGCATGTCAAGGGAAAAACATGTGAGTGTTTCCAGATTTTGACTTATATGCTACACACTAACTGATTTCTTGCATAGTCCTTATTACCGGTCCCTCTCCTAATGGTATAGGTTCGGCAACAGCTTACGCCCTGGCCACGGGATCTCCCAGGATCCTCATCCTTCTTGCTCGCTCCAAGACAAAATATCAGCCAGTCATAGACAAGATCCATAACATCAATGCCTTGACCGACGTCAAGTTCATCGAAACAGACCTTGCCTCTATGTCAAGCGTTCGCAAGGCTGCCGACACTATCCTTGCTGATAAAGATATCACTACCATCGATGCTCTGTTCAACAACGCAGGTGTGATCACCAATGACCTTGTTCATACCGCTGAAGGCTTTGAGAGCCAGTTTGCTATCAATCACCTCTCGCACTTCCTCCTTACGAATATGCTTATGCCTCGATTGTTGACTTCATCTTTTCCAAGAGTCGTCAATATTTCCAGCATTGGGCACAAGTACTGCGAGCCAACCTTTGAGGATCCCCACTTCAAAGATATTGACCCTGTGAAGTATAACCCTGCAGAAGCATATGCTCAGTCCAAGGGCGCGCAGGTTCTCTTCTCCGTAGAGCTCAACAAGCGCTATGGCAACAAGGGATTGCGATCATTCGCCGTACAGCCTGGTAACATGAACAGTGGGATGTATAATCACATCAGGCTCGATGTGTTGATGGACATGTCGGAGAAGATCACGGGGAAAAGTCTTCAAGAAGCAACTGAAACGTTTCTCAAGACTTCTGAAGGGGGCTGCGCGACTGGTCTTATGGCTGCATTGGCTTCAGACTTACCTGATGGTATTTTCATGAATGACTGTCAGGTGACTAAAGACCCTGAGTTCGTTACATCTTGGGCGCAAGATCCTGTGAAAGCGGATGTTTGTTGGGAAGTGAGTAAGGAAGCGGTGAATGAGAACATCGACGTGGAGTTGATGTAAAGCGGCAATAAGGGTCTAGGTCGACGGCTGTATTAATGAAAGACCAAAGCCTGAATTCCTGGCTCAAATAGAACTCTGGGATGTCCTGTATATTTTCTTTACCTTTTTCGCCTTCCATTTCTCAATCGGGTCGCTAACACTGAAGCCTTTACGCCAGCAGCCAACACCTTGTTGGCTGTTACATCCATTCGTGCTCAAGCAACAAAGAGGGCGGGGTAGTCTTAGGGAGCAAGAACACTTTGGACCTTGAGCCCCGATAACAAAGTAAACAAGGCCCAGGAGTTTGTCCAGTGTAGTATATCCCTACCTAGTTTTTTTATCAGATATGATCAGAGCCTCAAGTTTTGTCAACTCCCCTAAGGTTGTAAGATATCTAGGAATCTTGAGTTAACAAGCTCAATTTTAAGGTAAACTAAATGCGGCCATGGGCCGTATCTCAATTGCCAAGCCCAAGAAGCCATGCTCGGGCAATACTCGAGCAAGCAAGCGAGACGGGGACTCTTCTGACTTCGCGGGAAGAAGAGGAAGCTACTGCACAGTACTTAACATGAATGAACAGCTCCCACTTCCGCTGTATAATATTTACAATTCATAAGCTTGTCTTTAAAGTTTGGATCTGTTAGAGCTACATGACTGATATAGGGATCTAAGGTCTGTTAATGCCTATTTCCTCTTTGACTTCTTTGACTTCTTTGCGCCACCCTTACCCCCTTTCTCATTGAGCTTAAACTTCCCTGCATCTGCGAGTCCCGCTATGGCAGTCACGCCCTCCACTGTTGAATTTGCTGGTCCTCCTACAGCAAGGCCACCTCTCCCCGTTGCCCCGTTCGCATGCCCGCCCCAAGCACGCCCTCCCTGCATACCATCTGGGGAAGAACAACCGCCTTCAGCATATCCTCCGTAACATTTAGCCCAGGCATTTGGCGTTGCGGTCGCAGTGCCCCCTTCGGCACGGCCCCCCCATGCTACTGGAATGCTGGGGTCGACCCTGACATCTAAAATGTCACTCTCATTGTGTAAAAAGTCGCTCAATAGTGCCATATCATCATATACCTCCTCGCCGTCATCGTGGAGAGTCACATCGCCTTCCAGCTTTTGCCTTAGAACGATATCCTTGAGGAAATCTCGCACTTTTATCTTGTCCGGTACTTCTTCATCGTGCGTCCTTTTCTTGCGTCCGGCTTGTAATCTGCAGTCAATCATTGCCCAACCATGAATATGTTTCGAAGGAGACTCACGACAGTCGACTGTATACTGGATTTTCATATTGGTTGTTGTTAAGGTTATAACTACTGCGTTGATGGACCGCTTCAGCTTTGGGACATTTGGTTGATGCTGGCCCTACTTGCTGAGTCTAAGAGCCTGCTTTATACGCTTTGATCCTCAGGATTTCCAGTTGGATCTGAGAATAGTTGAAATCACAATCACAAGTCAAAGGTAAAGGCTTGAAAGGTGATCCCGAACGTATGGTGACACGTATCTACGTCTTACCACCATCACTAGACTCTCCGTCAATGTTGTTCACCCGGCTAATATGAATGGGCAAATGAGATTGACCGGAAGACACGCGCGCTCTGTTGTTCGCTCGTGGTAGGCCAATTGAAAGGGTTGAAAAATGCTCGATAATCACACCGGTTCCTTAACCGCTGGGAGTCTGAAGCACCGCGACCTTGGTTTATCTGTTTCCTCCGTCACAGACTAACAAGAAAGAAGTAACCCCGAGCCACATGTCCCGTTGCTACGTGCTATTCAATTTCGTCTCACGCACATCGAGATTTGATGACGGCATGCGTTAGTTCAAGCCTTATTTCAAGCTTTCATTCAATAATTGTCCGGGGGCGTAGCCTCCTTCCCCATCTATCAGGCGCTCTGTTCTCTCTTTTCCCCATGGCGGAATTATGTCTTTTACATGAGTCATGGGACCAATAATTGCTGAAGTGGTTGGTTACACAGGCTATTAGACCCCCGGTACTCTCGGGCCCTGGGGCAGTGACAGGCCTTGATCTGCGGACCAAGTTCCAATACAATCCAGCCCCCCACGAGGCAGACGTCAACGCATCCCTGGATCTATTGACTCTTGGCACTACATGAGTCAAGGAAGCCACCTTTGCGCACAGTATTCGCGGGCCGACGGGCCAAAGTTTACAAGGAACGACGGAGTGCAAGCTGATAGCCCGTTTTGACACACATCTACGTACGAATTAGGCAACTTGTAAGTCGGAAACTCCAGCTCATGCTTGAGCAGTCTTGAATTTGGTGAAGAGTGTCGGGCCTATCGCCAAGCCAACAAAACATGGTCAGGGGTGGTGTGACCGGTGTGACGTGCCCAAATACGGTATGGAACGGGCCGGACCATCTTTTGACACATCATATAGGGCTTCTTGGATGGGCTGCTTTGAGAGGGAGCAAATCCTAATGAAGGCGTCAATTTATGGCCATATTGGAGCTTTGTGGAGTTGGTCATTTGGTCATTTCACCATGTAAAGCGTGCTTGGTTACATTGAAAAATTGCGAGGGCGGTTAGCTCAACAAAACACTGGTTGAAGAAAAAAAAAATAAAACATATCTCTTTGATGCCATCAGGCGCCGCAGGCTTTGCGCCTTGGCTTAGTCTGGCTACATTATTGAGTGCTTCTACCTCTAGCCCACTCGTGGCGAGGCTGCTTTTCACAAATGCGGAGGGTCTCATGACAGATCATATCATGCTCGGACTCTTCAGGAGGGTCCATTGGGCTGCAGTGAGTCTTTATGAAGGTTGCAGTATGTAACAATGTGTAGGATCTGTTAAGGACTTACTACTTTTACATATCATTGCATGTCAGAGCGAGTGAGATCCCTTCCAATACGGGTAACGGTAAGAGCATGTCTTACCAACAGTCATTCTTCTTGGTCTTTTTTCATGACAGGAAAAGCCGCGGGATTCATCTGCTAGGCTAAATCTAGCTACACCTTCCAGCATTGTTACCACCAGCCCAGTCATGGCGAGGGTGGTTTCCACCAGATGCGGCACCTCCTGATCCACTACCTCCTGTCGCTGTTCCGCTGCCGCCCATGCCGCTCCCACCTGTAGCGCTGCCACTAGTATAGCCCTCGTGGGGTGGTTGATTTCCCACTGGAAGTACGTAGTAATTGTTGACATAGCGGGGTATGTCTCGATCTTGCCAGGATGAACTTCCGGATGCTCTCCAATAAAGACATCCAATAGGGCCTTCTGCGACAGCCCCTGGCGGCTGTTCTTCTGTGCCAGGAGGAGGGCAGAATGGTTCGTCAATGCTTTTTGCTTGCATCTTGCAGGAAACCTCGGCGACTTGAAAAAGTAGACATGTATGTTCATTCTGCTCACCGGGCAAGAACGTAAGAGAGCCTTCTTTAGAACCGGCCCGATCAATGCCTTGGTTTAAACTTCCTAGACAATACCCATTAGACGACTTCTTGAGTAAGAACTGACCAGCTTCATCGAAGCTGTCAGTCTTGCCGATGGGAGTCCCGTCTCTCGAACTATCAAGCCAGAATCTAATATTGTGATTGTCTTTCGGCTGTTGAATCTCCTCCTAGATTCTAATAGACTCGTCAATGGCCACAGATTGATCAGTACTGCATGTTGTCGACTTGCAGAATTTGAATCTACCGACGGGGTGGCCAGAGCCAGGCAGGGCAGCTTTGTACCAATTCTCGTTATCGTCGAAACCGAGCCAGAGGCCGTTGCCAAAGCTAAGTTCATAGCATCGCCCTGACAAATGAGTAAGCTAGGTCACGAAAACCAGTTCATTTTATTACCTTCAATCATGCCAGACGGAGATGAAGGCTTGCTTGGAGTTTCTTGCTTATCTGGAGACAGTGGACCATGACAAACAAGACCATCATATGTATGGCCAACGGGGCAGCAACTGTACCCGACCTCGCTAGAACCTATTATCTCGTGTGACATTTCACAACAGTTGAACGTGGTATGGGCGGTGCCGACAAGTTTCTGGCCAGGAGGACAGCAAGCAATCCACTGCCTGTCAGCGCTTCGTGACAGCTGCTTGCCCGTGTCAGACTTGCACCGCAAAATTCGCTCTGTATCCGCATCAGGGTCCAGAATGGGCATTTCTTGCCCATTGATGTCGACATCGGGGTCTGTCTTTTCGACTCTGACGTTACGGTGGTTATGGTGCTGGACTTCTGCTGCGGCGATGCAGACCTGAGCAGTCAAGAAGAGGAAAATTCGAAAGGGAAGAGTCATAGTGGCGATTAATGGGATGCAGTTTGAGAGAGTTGTTAATACAGCAGAAAGAGATCCCTTAATATCATTTAAAATACGGACGAGAGTGCATCGTCGACCATCATCATTTTTACATCTGGTGTTTGTCTCTGGAATAAAGGCTTCCCCGCTCTCATTCTCGTAATCGTGTCTGTGCGACTGCAACAACGCCAGCTGAGAACAGGTGCAACTGAGCGAGTCAGTCACACGAGCCGTGCAGGCGAGCCAGCAAGCATATGCAGCTGACGCGAAGTTTAATTTCAAAGAAACAACTCATCCCGATACGGTAACCAGAGAGGGATAACTAGATGCGTGAAATGAGAAACTTAGCTCCAGAATCAGTTAGTTATATTGTTTGCGAACTTGAAGTGGACAGCAGGGAGGCATCTCCACCCATGCCAAGCTGATAGTTATGTGATTAGCCTGACGACACGTAGCCCTAGGGCCAAGGCTTTGCAATTACTTGTGCATATGCCACCCCTTTGCCTGTCATAATTCTCAGCATGGGTCACATTAAGGGTGTTAGGTGCCTGAAGTATATTTTTGTGGCTTGCGGTCCTTGCAACAGGTAACAGGACTAAACGTCATGCTCAAGAGCTGAAGCCAAGCAAACTCAGCACGATCAACCTTGAAAATCACATTCCAAATGTTCCAGCCCATGCATCTCCTCCGCGAGCGTCACCTCCACGTGCCTCTCCTTCGTAGCTATCTTCCCTCCGAGCGAATCCTCCGGAAGCATCCCCGCCCCGAGCATTGCCCCCGCGGGCATTCCCTCCACGGGCATCTCCCCCACGAGCGTTTCCTCCACTGGCATTTCCACCTCGTGCGTCACCGCCGCGAGCACTGCCGCCTAGACTCCTGTTGAATGGGCTGGGGTGCTCGCCCTCAGCTGCATCTCTACTGCTATCGCTGGCATGAACGAAGGACAGAAGGTCCGCGGCATAGGCAGCAGCGGCAGCAGCCGCATACTCTTGCCACTGCCTGTTCTTATGCGAATCTGAGTAATCGCATATTCCTCGTATAACCAGGCAGGGTAGGGTGTTCATTATTCCTGCGGCCTCCATCTCAAAACATAAGATGTCGAGTTCGGCAGCGAGTCGGTCTCGTGTGACACCATGCCTCATAACCTGGTTCCCAGAGGCAATAGTCCCATAATGAATCCTTGGCTCGTCGTCATCCCGTTTCTGCCTCGACACCAGCTTGGATATATCGCATGAGTCACAGCCATTGTTGCCGTCGACATGTTCGTATGTAGCCTCAAATAATTGGTCAGATGCTGGATCAGGGCGGATGAACCTCTTTTTGGACAGTATGCTCGCTATTCTGTTGGGTCTTGATATGCTTTGTGCTCGAAGTTTTGCAATTGCAGTCAGAAGAACTTGTGGAGGACCATTCAGAATACCGGTACGCTGAAAATGGCCCTTCTCAATTGTCTTCCCCATATCATACTGCACTACTCGTATGCCAACCACAACATCTCCGAGTCTGATGTCAGCCTTGGTCGGGACTCCCCCAGCGATGCCGATCATCATGCTGACTTGAATGCCTGGAAAGGTACGGCTCATATGGCTTGCTACCACAGCCGCATTGTTGGTTCCGTAGGAGGGAAGACAGCAAATAACAACATTATGCGGGCCGATACGGCCTAAAGTATAAGTATTGCTGTCATGTAGTCTGCCCGCCAAAGGCTCGTGGATTTCTGTGAGCATGGCCATGGTGGCAGCCAGTTCAATGTAAAGGGCGCATATCCAACCCACATTGTAGTGGTCATAGGGTAAAGTAGCCTTTCCTCGGCGCGGAATGGGAGAATTGTTTATTATTGACTCTTGGCTTGTCGTGTCGCCGGCCGTATGATACTCCCAGATGGACTTTTCCATGCTCTCCTCACGATCTCGAGAAGAGAAAAATAGGCTGATGGTAGGTTTCGCTGGTAGTACGTTAGGCAGCAATTTTCTTTCGTACCAGGCACCAATGCGGGGTTGACTGCCAGGTATTTATTTGCCTTGACTACTCGCTTATGTATATGAGAGTATTTGAAAGACGATCGGCGGGTCAATTATGCCATGATGGGTCCGAGCTGGGCGATGTACGGCGAACTTGTTAAATGTCACCTATTTTAACGAGTTAAGGTGTCATTCTGAGTCAAATGACCAGATGTTATATTATTTACTGCCTGAACTAGCCCAACACTTCCTCCAACCATTCAATGTTATCCCAACCGTTTATGAAGAACTCAGAGACCTAAATTGGGAGTCATAGATACAAGCAGCATTAGGAAATTGATGAAGTATTGCTCCAACCAGCTCGAATGTGGTATCTAACTATTTTAACCATCATTTGCTATCCGAGGCTTGATGTTGTCATTATGACCGGCTCATATACTGGTAATCAGATGAAATTATGGAAATGGTCGTGGCAAACAAGTCAAGACCAAGCCCGTGGTCTCACTGGTGGAGCACCAATGCAGCCAATGTACTGCTGCAGCCGTTAATCAGCCATGGAATACTGATAGTCTAGCACCTGAACCTTGAAGAGATCGAGTCAGACTACTTGATAAGCGCGATCTCCAAATAGTCCCTTTATGTAGAATCTTCGGACTTGGTGTGCTCATGGATGAGCTTCAGATACGCTTCCATCCACTTATTGTTGACAGAGGCTTGAAGGCCCTGATATCTCAAATGGCCTCGTAATACACTAGAATTTTCTGCCAATAATAGATCCGCGATAAACGCAGTACTCTTGCCGATGCGTTAAATGTTGGACTCAGCGGCTTGTACCATTTGCTTGTATTCCTGGAGCTTTGGCTCTGTTCTTGGTGCGCTCCAGTGCGGCTGGTCTGGTTTCAAGGCTCTCAGTCCAGTCCTGTCTAAACAGGATACTGGGCAACAACCTCGACGGGTGCCGCCATTACTCCATCGAAGTCAATGACGCCGAAAATTTGAAAGTCATCATCGACGAGAAGGTTGTGAGCTCCAAAGTCGCGATTTGCGAGGCTAAAACGGCCTTTGTTGGAGCTACTGTCGCTGTAAAGGGACATGAGGTGTTTGCAGAGGATTGGGTATGCAAATGAAGATGTTGTATGGATATCAGGCGAGCCATGGTGTATAAAAACATGAAGACCGTGGTTAGCGCGATCGTTATAGTACTCTATTGCGAATTTCCAGAGACCCTTACCGGTCTCCAACTCTGAGCCGATGAAGAACTTTAATATTTTTTAATCCTGATTCAGGTTCGATATTTGGTCGAACTTGAGGGTGGATGGGGTGACTTAAATCTTGGGCATTTGCTTCCTGAAACTTCGATCCTTATCGTTGGCTGGGTCAACAGTATAGACATGAACTTCAGGAACAGTAATTGAACTTTTGGACCTGCATTGACGTTAACATAACTCTCAAACAGTGGCTAGAATAAGCACACCTCAAGAACTTCATACTGGCGACCTCCATCCTGAGGATTCTTGCCACGTCAAGTATTTCGCGGTCCCCAAATCCGGCCTTGAGCTCTGGCAGTCTGAATCTTGCAACCCGGTTGATGCCGTAGGTGAATTCGATGCGGCGAACCATATTGAAGAGACTGATAGAAAAGCTCAGGCTAAACTAGCGACGGACTCCGTCATGAAGACTGGAAGAGATTGCTAGAAGGTGGTCCCAGTTGACTGCGCCAAGCACTGTCAAGGCTTGGTCATGCAGCTCATCACCCAGACTGTACGCGTCAGCTCCAACCCAAGAAGTACTCCCAATAAGACCAAATGTCTCTGATCCTTTGATAGATACCGAATGGCTTTCGTTTGACTGGGTAAGACAGGTAGCCCTGAGAAAGAGACAGGTATTGGAGGTGCAAGTGGCTTCTTAAGTACTAGGTAGGCATGTAGGTACGTATGTTGTGCATTGCCTTGCCGCCTGGACACGCTGATTCAGTAATACCACCTTGCAGTGCGTAGTATCTTGATAATGAATGAGCTTTTGGGTCCATGTCGTAACAACGTGAAGCAAAATGACAGTATAAAATTAAAAACACTAAAAGAAGGTCCCGTTAATAGCTGCCCGTATACAAGTTACATACTGTTATCACCCAAACCCTTCGGCAATCTCATCCATCCCGTATCCGCAGCCGGCACCCCTAGCCACATCCACAAAGTCTCCTCTCGAGCCCAACGCAGCCTTTCTTTTCTAAGAAGATTATTTGCTCCATCCGTATTACCTACACGTAGCAATTTCAGCGCGCCTTCAGCAATCTCCAGCCATCGCGGTGGATCAGGTTCGTCATCAGGATCGTTTGCCAGATCTGTGACAACACCATCAAAGAGTGAACTTGCTAAACCCTCGTCTCCTTCTCCCCCTCTGTATCTGAGCATGTATGCGAGGTCAAGTCGAACCCACTGAAGAGCCCTGTTATTGTGTTCCTCGCCTGTTTGTATGAGCAATGCCTCCAACATTCTGATAGGTTTGTCGAGATGCCCATTCTCGAACAACAACAAGGCCCTTAAATGCTTGACCTGACAGGACCGGACTCGATTCTGCTCCCTGTCAAGTCCTGCGTGTTCCTCGAGTTCTTGGATGATTTCAGCACATTCATCATCTTTTCCAAAGTCTCTGTATGTAATAGCCAAGACAATAGCCGTGTCAAGCGTCAAGAAATGAGATATGGGCCAGAAGCCACGCCGAAATCTGAGTGCCGGCTCAATATTTTGCAGTGCCTCCCGCTCGGACCCCAGTTTACGATATAAGTCTCCCACGAAGATCTGTGTAGCTACACCAAACGAGTCCTCCGGCCCATACTGCTCTTTTCGCTTGTCGCGTATAAACTCCATCATTTTAATGGCCTGTCCAATATGACCAGCGGACGCATTAGCAACAGCGTACCATAATTGGGCGATCAGGTAGCCATTACTCTGTGGACCGGTCGTTCGAATGAAACCCGCCAAAGAATCCGCCAGAGTACTCAAAGCCGTCGAGGAATCAAGCATGAGATACTCAGCCTGTGCCTTGAAAACAAGGGTGAAATAGGGACTGGGGTCGTCACCTCCTACAACTTCGTGCTGGTCGTCAGCGACCTCTTTGTAAAGCCTCCGAGCTGTCCGTAGCTCATTATTAAAAAGAAAAGTGTATGCTGCATCTGAAAGAGCTCGAAGAGTTAGGGGATGACGTCGCCCAAGGAGATCAGTGAGTCCAGTGGCAACCTTTTCACGAACATCTGCCATTTCGGTCATTCTGCCCTTATCAAAGTAGTAAAACCCAAGGTGCATTAGGGCCAGCCACTGCAGGACCTTGTCTTCCCCGTTGGCTTTGAAAACTCTGGTGAGGTTTCTGTACGGAAACTCAAAGTAGTCGTCCAAGTGCAGCAGGGATCTATCATGATGACTTAGACCCTTCAGCCAAACCGTTAAAGTTATTTCAGTTGAACGGATAGCTTGGAAGTCACCCATATCTGTGATAGAATACTCCGCCCAGTATGCGAATTGAAGGAGATGTAGAAATCTGTTGGCGAGCTCCAGCAGGTTTTTGTCCGGAGACGAGAGTTTTGTAAGGTGAATATACCAGTTGCGGGCCGCATATTCGTAAAAGCTCTTGTCGTGTTTATGATCTGAGCCACCACCTCCGATATTCTTCCTCAGGCGCTGGCCGATGCGATCCTTACTTGCATACATCTCTTGAAGAAGAAACTCAAGACACTTCCGAGCCAAAGTTGCATCGGGCTCCGACATTGAGAATATAACATCTCTAAGTAGAAAGTCCCGGACAGAAGCATGACTCAGACGTACGTTACCATCAATGACATGGATCAAGGGTCGACAGTGGGTTTCAATAATGAACGCCGCAGCCTTTGAGTCTGGGATCAAACGAAGTGCATCTTCCAACTCGTTGACATCAAACTGCCTCCGAGCTCCAAGTAGCATCAAGAAAACGTCCCGGCAATTTGACCAGTCCCTTTCGTTAAGAGTACTTACTAGTTTCTTCCATCCCTTGGTGTAAACGCTCCAGCTGTCGATAGGATATTCTTCGAGAATTGTTTTATAGGTATCCAAATCACGAGCGCCGACGAACTCGTGCAGAAATTGTGTTGCCCAGAGGAAAGAGCCTTGAGCATCGCGTTTGGCTCGAGACGCCACTTGTAGCTGCATTCTCGGTGGTATTTCTAGCTTAGCAGAAGCTGAATCACAAAAAGCGGTGATTTCAGACAGTGTATCTTCTTCAGTGATCCTGATCTCGTTTGCTTCGACTGTCGATGAGGTTCCAATTCCAAACATGTGGTTGGGACGGCAGAAGATAACAACCTTGCCGTTTTTGCAGTCAGGGACCTTTGCTAAACATTCCATCAACTCCTTTGCTTGCCCACTGTGATCGAAACTGCATTCATCGAGAGCATCGACAATCAACACAAAGTCGCGTTCTTTTTTAAGAAGGGAGACACAGTGAGGCCATAGCTGCTCGAAGGGACAATCTTCAAAGCGTGATCTATACTGATTATAGGAGGGGACAAGTTGAGCGAAGATTTTCTTTTGGAATTCGGTCACGGGATGTGATGAAGGAAGAAGCTGAGTAAGAATGGATATCGCAAGACTGGCTCTGCTCCTCTCCTGCGTGGACACGTTGCTCTTGAAAGCATGTGTTACGACGGTATGTTGTGTCTGAGACAAAGTACTGCAAGTTTGATGAGCAAGTGTCGACTTGCCGCAACCTATGTGACATACGATTGGTCATTCTCCCTGGATGATCATTGACATGGACATACCTGGCTTCCCTACAATCCACAGAAGACTCGGGAAATTATCTTGTAGCCATTTCTGGTACTTTGGATTCGTCTTGAGCCACTCAGGTTGAGCATCTGGAGCTGTAGCACCAAGGCCTTCTGGACGAGCGGCAATAGGGTTTGCCAATGGGCTGAACCAATTGTAAATCTTGCTGACGTCCAGCTCCTTGCTGGACGCTCCTGTATTGCACGTGTAAGCACGGCTCAAATGTCATCATTCAATGACGTAGACGAGGCGAACCTCGGTCTGATCTCTTGAGCTGTCTTGTTTTTATTCACTGCTGAATGTGTTGAATTTTGCCCGTGAAAAATGGGCCTAAAATTAAAGAGATATAAGGGCTTACCTTTCTTTACTTCAATTGCGTCCATTACCTCCATGATTCGCGCTGGTGCTGGATGGAATAATAATTAGTCTCGTGAGCTGCAAGTAGTTTGACGTGATGATAACGCGATTCTTGGAAGCTCTCAAGTGATCTTGAAAGTAGGACCCTTATATCTCTGAGCTGCAATATTAAAAACCACGGTGGTGATAAATATCATGAAACGCGGAATGCGCATCCACTGCCCCGCTCAATGGTTGGGGAGGATCAAAAGAAAGAGTGCAGGAGACCGAGACGAGGCTGTAGTATAGGCTTTAGTCGCGTGACACCTAACCAGAGCCAATCATCTAAGGCCATTACGGTGCCATGTTCAGATAAGATAATGAAGCAAGAAATATTTGAATTCTCGATAATAATAAGGCTGTAATTGAAGAGTAGAGCTCTCTTTTTACTTACCTGTATGATTCTCTAGTGCCCGTACCATTTCCAGGATATCCTCGTTTGTTTTTTTATCTGCGTAGCCAATGAGTTGAGAACACTGATCAATTGTTCTGCAGCCTTACTTAATGCGACGCCTATATGAATTCAGATCGTCAGTATTATCAGTGTATTTGGTACTAGGCGCCCAATAACACGATAGCGGTATTAATAGTGCCTAGCATTTAGTGCAAGAAAACATACTCTCCCAATTGACTTCTCTATCCAGCCTCTCTGCTGCGTCTTGCAACTCAGTGACTTTTGACTCCAATTTCTGCCTGGCGCTGTTGAAGAAAGATTCTTGAAGTCTATCTGTAGTTATAATTCGTGTCAGAGAATATGCTATGCATCGGACTGCAGGAATGCAATCAAGGGAAAGCACATCTCACCCAATTTGTCTCGTTGAAATCGCCGGATAGCAGAGTGCAAGAAGTCGAGAACATGGAAATATAGATGAACCGTGGCCTCTTCTACGCTCTGTTTGTGCCCGAAACATTTCGCCATTCTGGACCATCTCTCCGCCTGTTGTGCAACTAACAATATGCCGTTCGCCGTGACTTCTGACGCCTGCTTGCAATCCACGATAACCTGTTCGTTGTTAGCTTGGTGTAACTTGCCTACACAGTACGGAGCTTGGGTACCTGTAAAAGATATCTTATTGATCCCCAGATAATGGCTGTAAACTTGGGCTCTTGTTGAATGAATACATCGATGACCTGAGAATTCCTTTGAAGGTATAATGCAATATTAAGGAAGATTTTCTCAGCTTTTCCTCTTTTTCTTCGGAAATCTTCATATGTCTCCTGTGCCATTTGAATAAGCTCCCCAACATTATATACCCTTCGCAATGGTTGAATGTCGTTCAAGGGTATTATCTGCCTGTTTTCTTCTGAGCCTGGTGGCCTCTTTCTCAATTTAGTTCTCTTCTTCTTTCTCGCCTGGTGTATCTTCTCGAGCTCCTATGTATGCCACAGGGGTTAGTTACACCGGCGACGAGACAAAGAGCTAATCAGTTGGGATTCGATGCGCCATAAGACAGGCCGTACAGCCACTAACCAGATTTGCTTTTTCCCAGCACGCGGCATCCTTTTCGAAGAATGCCTCGAGTTCTTTCTCGGAAGGCGAGGCTTCGTCGGTCATGGTGTATTGCCATACGGAGCAGGATAACGATGCTTGTCGTAGTGGATGAAGGGGGCATTCCATAGTGAATAATTCTTCCTACCTAGAAGATGTACTAATTTGACAACGATTTCTAGACGCAAGCACAGAGAGGCTCTTCGTGCTGCACTATGACATCTCCACTGCAGGTTTCTAGAGGGAGTAGAGCTTGAAATCAGGCTCTGGAATGGGCACGGTGGCTGGTGCAAGGGATGTCATAAGTCCAATTGCATCTGACCACGCATGTTTCAGGTGTAACATCAGTGTAACTCACCAAAATGCCCAAGTCCAATAAACAAAGGTCACACAGGGCAACTATGACACCTTCTTTTTCTTGTTGGGGGCCTCAAACTTTTGCCTAATTGCACATTCCTCTGAGTCAGATCATCCGTGGCGGTTAAATAAACATTGAACACCAAGGCCAGACCCTGTTTTAATGCCACGACAAACTGAGGCGAGCGAGCGGGGTTACGCCACTGAAGCCACAGTAAGCAATGCAAGTTCGAGAACAGCCCATTGAAATCAAGCCGTGATTGTGTTGGGGTGTCTAGGAGGGCCTCACATCTTTAAAGTGAGGAAGAACAAAAGTTGCAAAATAATACGTGCATAGCTATACAGCTTCTGGGTTCAACTCTGAGCCTCATGGAAAGTGGATTGTTACCAAGCCTTTATTTGTGAAAAGGATAAAAGAAAGACATGATATATAGAAATACTAATATTTATCAACATAGCATGGAACAAAAACAGAAAAAGTCTAATAAAAAAAAAAAGTCTTCTTCATGCTTCCTTTGTATAATTCACTGTCCACCACTCCCTCTGTTCCTGCGACGTCTCTGATTTATGGATTCTGGTTCGTATTCGATGGGCTCCTCTTCAGGTAAATACGAATCTTCGTAATAAGACTGTCTATAGGCTTCTTCGTCAAGCCTCATATTGGCCATTGATGCTGCGATATCCCCTCGAGGGCTTGTCTCAGCACCGTATGATGGATAGTTTCTCGCTGCCGATGCGCTTGGGTTTGAATAGTAGGAAGATGGCTGATTATACGAAGGTTGCTGGTTGTATGGCCGCTGTCGTGAAGAGTCGTTTTGCACTTCTGGGTCATCGCTATCTGGCCCTTGCTGCCTTGCGCTCTGTTGTCCATCTGGCCTCCGTTGCGCAGCTGGTTGCGGTTGGTATGGCAGTCGGTTTCTTGAAGTCCTGTATGGATCTTCTTCTACTGGCCGTTGTCCGTAGGATCTTTGCTGACCTGTCGGCTGCTGTTGGTAGGGGCGTTGTTGCGTCACAGTCCGTTGCCCATACCAGCGCGACTGAGTGGCAGGTTGCTGTTCGTATGGATCTTGCTGCCCAAAAGGCTGTTGCTGCGGATACGAAGATTGTTGGGAGTATGAAGAAGGTTGCCGATATGAATCGGGTTGTTGATATGATGATTGAAGTGTTCCTGAAGTATTGCTTGTCGTGGATGGATAGCGGTCAGAAGCGGCAGTGGCGTTGTAATTGCTCAGGCTCGTTTGATAAGTTGTGCTCTGTCTTGATTGATTGGAAGGGTAGCTTTGGCCACTGGTCCCAGACACAAGACTGGATGAACTGTCTCTTTCTTGATATGAGCTGTACGTTTCCTCACTACCACCAGTAGGTTGGCGAGATGAGGTATCTCTCCGGGCACGCGAACTGCTTATTTGGCTTCTGCCACTTCTAGAGTGCCTCGGTGACCGAGTAGATCCTCCAGGTGACTGAACTGAAGCAGAATCCTCCTCTTGATCTCTTCGTCTTCTGTCGACGTCAGTGGGAGGCCTATCACTTCTAGACCTTCTATGCCGGGCAGATGAACTGGTCGAGGTCGAGGGTCTCTCATCCTCAGGCCTGGGGGCGTTTTGCCTGCGAGAAGATGAATGACGACCTGACGCTCTTCGCCCGTCATTTCCTGCCCGCTGACGGTTTCCCTGACCGGCAGTCTGGGTTTCATTCGCTGCGGTTCCCTCAGAATGCGTGGGCTGATAGTGACTGTCCGGACAATAACCCTCAAGTTGACGCTCGCGGGGCAATGCTAAGCCATTGGAAACATCTCCGCCAGGAATCCAGATTGCATGCCGTCGACAGAAGTAACCGTTACCGCAAGCGCATTGGACGTATCCCCATTCCTGATACCCTCGCCACCAGAGTTCATACTCCTCTTCATCCTCGCTATCTGGCTCAGGCCTTGGGGTCACCCTTAAATGCGGAAACTTGTCGCGAGCATTCGCTGTAGTAATCAGAAGGCATCCTGACCCACCGCACACTGTTATGCCAGGTCAGTCGTGGGTCCTGGGTGAGCAAGAATATGTGTTAGCGACTGACTCACTGTTGGCAATTATAAAATAGTGCAGTTATCCTAAAACAACAAGTAGCCTGCGATATGGCTGGGGCGGGCGTAGAAACGCTAACAGGTCCAAGCAAGGCCTTGAATTGAAGGATTTCTTTGGTAATAATGTCGCAATAAGGCAACATTACTAGGCTCGTAATGTTTAATTATTTTGCGGCAGGTAATCGTCCAGAATCAGAAACATGCCAGCCCCCCCAAGTGTGCCTGAGGGGGGTCACACCATTATATACCCCCCCTTGTCAAGTGCTGATGCAGGGAGGCTCCTCATGGAGACACTCGGCCTCCATCCGTCGCAATCACAAGAAAGCCATGTTGCAGTATTGTATTCGAAACCAAGGCATTTCCATCGGCTGATTACTAGTGGCGCGGGTTTCAAATGGCATCAGCTGTTGCGGCTGCGCCTGCGAGGCGGCCGAGGCAGATACATAGCCGCGCAGCGATGATACGTCAGTTTGACAGATTGAGGCTCTCTTGCAGCATTTTCAAGCCATGCGGGACATAATCAGGCTGCGAAATTCACTCATGTTTGAGGCCCAACGTAGCACAAGCTGTGGCTCATCATTCAGTCCATAGGTCCTGACAGCTCTCGGATTAGTTTTCATATACGGCGTTGAGATCTCTTGCGTCATTCCGCAGACAATCTAAATCTACCAATGGAAGCTATAGCAAGTCATGCGACTAGGTAACGCCCGTAGATTCAAGCCACTTGTATCAATAGTGATGATATCTCGCGAGATATTAGCTCTTTAAGTGTTCTTCTACTAAATACAGTTGCAGAGTATTATCTTGTGATCTTGAGGCACTATTCAAAATAATGAACTAATGCCGTAAAGCTCGGTATGTATGTATGTATGTATGTATATTTTTCGTCCGGGGGCCGTGAGGCCCGTAAAGTCCCCTATTGGGGCACAGGACGTGCTGAGCTAGAGTCTCTAGTGCTAAAATCTACGTAAAGCTTTCGCAAATTACAGAACAGACCACTATCCAGCATATCATCGGCTCAAAAGCGCGTCCTGTCGAGCCTGTTACCCGTCAGCGGGATGACCAGGTGCGACTATCATAGCGGTAGCCGCTATATCGGTCAGTCTCTAGTGAGACTGGGAAGAGGTCGTCGGCATGACCGCACGAGGCGGCCGAGCCATGAGAATAAAGAAAAGAAACAAAGAAAAAGGAGGGAAAGGAAGATAGAAGGAGAGGAGGAGACACAAATGCATCTCCGATCTGCCTCATCTAGTGACGGGTGCAAATCCTTTCGAAGAAGGCGCTTGACTTGGTCAACTTGATGTACTTGTCGAAGTTCCTTCCTATTGCGAGGTTGACCGCCGCAGTCGGCGAGGGGACGAGCCTTATTCGACACCGCCGCGGTACTTTCCTGCAGTAGAAGACATGGTCAGGTGCTTTGCGTCGTCCGCACGAGCAAGTCATCCGCGCGTCGTTGTGGTTGAATCGTTCGTGGTATGCGGCGAAATCCCCATGGAGGGACCTTGCCGCGAGTAGGTGGTGCAGGGCAGCCCGAGGGAGCGAGAGTTCCGGTGGGCAGCGTATAGTCGCCTTGAGATTCAATCTCTTATATTGCTCGGGAACGGAGGTTATCCACCATGTTTCGAAAGCTTCTTTTGGTTTCTGCCTCGCCACCTTTCGCAGGTATGCTAGCGTCGGCTGAGCGCCTTCCGGTTCTGGCAGCGAGGACGCTGCCTTTGCTAGTTTATCGGCTTGTTCGTTGCCGGGAATGTCGGTGTGTCCTGGCACCCAGCGTACCTGTGTGGCTCCATGCAAAGCC